>JAHZNF010004366.1:0-52398 GCA_027744215.1 Troglopedetes dispersus
TGCTAACCAAAACAACTTGAATGCAAAAAACACATTTAATGCACAATTGCACATTCCAAGATAATGATCCAAGTTTGAAGAATTTACATGTGAGACCTTGCTACTCCTGTAATGCACGAAGTTTCCCACTGAATGGGCACGGAATTTAAAAAAAAATGCAGGTTCGAGTAAGACCAAATGTGTGCAACAATTTAATTTACGAAGCATTAACCTTTGTTGACCAAAGTCTTCCACAGTTTCATTGAGACTGCCCAAAGTTTGAAACCAAATTTTTCATGTGTAAACTAAACAAAAGTGATTGCTAAATAAGTGTCTTATGCTGTCACTTCTTTTCAGATAGATCTTCATCTTGTTTGATTGCACTGAAGCAAAGATTATTAAAGAGCATTCAACTTAAACTCAGTTCTGTCTTTCACGTCACGTTTTCGCTTTTTGTGTACATTTCCGATTTTACTGACAAATTCGATTATAAAGAACATTCAAGTGGAAACTCAAACAATGGCATGCAGAAAATTTCTTAAATTCAATTTGTTATTATTTGTATTTTGTATGAAGTAGAAAATCTGAATTTTGTTGGTTACTTTTAAACATTTTGCAAGTTTGATGTTTCTATTATTAATGTACGGACTAAATGCGCCTCAAACGAATTCTAAGTAGATGACAAACACTATTATTGAAGTAGCATCAAGTCTTGGACTGAGCGATCGACTTCCATCTCGTTTTGCCACCAACTTGTTATTCTTGTCAAGAAGCGGGACAAATACGTGGAAAGTTTGAACGGTTAGAAATCATTCATAGCTCAATTGGTAAGCGACCTTTTTAATAAAAATTAACGCATATGTTGCAAATATAGAGTAATCTAAATTCAAACATGTTAAGCAACTCATACATTGAAGAACCCGTAGATACTAATCGTATCCTTTCTTCTTATGTGTTTAATTACTGACCTTGTACAAGTTCACTTTGAATTCACCTCAATAATAATTTTGTTAATGATAGACATTCACATAACTGAGGTACTTATGGAAGTACCCACAAGCACATAAACAACTCATTTTGCCATTCAACGACTTTGCCAGCAACAATCGTTTTCCCATAATTTTCCTGTTCATAATGATACACATACATGATTACTTCCAAAGAAGTAATTATTAAATGCCTACAATTTACTGAAAGTTCTTTCAATCGTGCAAACTAACTCGATGGATCTTGATGAAGCAGAAAACTCATGCAGTCTATTATTTAAACCATTTATGCGTTATTTTTATGAACAAAATGTTATAATTGGTTTGCGAATTGTTGACACTAAATTGATTACATCGTTCATAAAATCCTTTCATTCGTTTAAAAGGTCTGCACACCGACCCACAGATGATTACTTGTGTTTGGTGATGGTATAATTTATCATCAATTAACTCACTGGTACTCGTTACGTGTACTAAATTCCCACGGAATGAGAGAATGCAGAAGAGAGTAGTAGCTCAAAAAGACACTTTTAAGTCAACCATTCAAATGTATAACCTTCATAGTACATGTTACATAGATTGTTAACACATTGTCCGTCACTCTAAAATGGCTTGCTTTACATGTAAAAAATCGCAGTGTAATTTTGGCTTTATGTAAACAACATTTTACAACATTTTCCGCATTAGTCCTACGAGTAATTACGTGCAGCATAAATCGCATGATCAGAAATACATATAACGCATTGAATTGGGTAAAAGGGCTGGCTCATATTTTGCTCTTTTAAATTCACTAATCATTACTCTTCTTTTACGAGCTTTGGCTTCATTATGTAAATTTTTTGTTTTAAGGTGAGTATTGTTTCTGGCAATGTCATCGAAATGTAATTACGAGTGAGAAAAATATCCTTAAAAATACAAAGAAAATACAGATCCTTCATTTATTGTTATAATTAGAGTTTGACAACGGGAGCATCACATAAGAGCCTTAATTCAGTAAAAGCATACATAGTAGATTTGCGAGCATGGTTTCTCTTTCATGGACTTGTCATTGGGACTGAGACAGAGAAGGAAGCCTAATAATAGAACCTAGAATGTGGACGAAGATGATAACAAACATTATACGGGCTTCTTTTCGTGTTATTATATAGTTTATTAGTTATTTAGTACTGACTACAAAGTTGGATTCATCAAGCTGAGCTTAAGGTTTGTATATTAATATTATAAAATATGCAAATGGAATTGGCAGTATGTAATGAATTAATGAATACACTGCCATTGATAAAATGACACTTGGTTGAAGAATGCCATCTTATCGTTTCCCTTGTCAAAGGCGCATGACGTCTTGGAAGTAATATAAAAATTTGTTGGGCATTTCAATAATTTTATGAGAATCTGAATACGACTTTTGTTGAATTTATGTCTACGAGTGTGATAGATGAACTATATAAGTCATCTAATCAAAGAACAGGAAAATGAAGAGAAAAAATTGCATGAGCCAGCTGCATTGACAAATAATAAATAATGGCAGATAATTTCGTAGCTGAACGCCTGTCTTTGACACATAGATATAAGTGGAATTCTTCTGAATGAGTAATGAATGAATGAGTGAATGAAAACTTGGTAATTGTTTGTCAGCTGCAGAATTAATATTTCTTGTTCGGGCAGATGAATTAAACAAATCAGAATTGCGTAAATAATCTGCAAGACATGGGACACTGCCTATTAATTTATGAAAGCTAATATGAGGAGGGGGCACAGTCTAACGTCGTTTTGTGACCAGGAAATGATACTTGAGTTTCTATCAACATATATTTCTTCATTTCCGTCACGAAAACACTAGTCGACAAGGCTGTGATTTGATTCCCTCCTTTTTACCTCCACTAGCCATGCTTTTTAAACACACAAAGTGTGCACTCACTCAAAAGTAACGTCAAACGCGGAGTGCACACTTGTAAATAAACAACTAGCTTGGAAAGAAGAGGGTAAGCAAACATAAAGATCGTGGTTTGAAGAAGCATGAAGCATTAATTAGAATAATGTGCTGAGTTCAGACAACTCCTCAGACTCTCTCTACATTTTTTATGTCATACATATGTCGGGAGGAAGTAGGAATAATGATGGGAGCACTTTTCAATTTCTTTGTGAAGGAATCTGTCCTTTTTTTTGTGAAGATATGATTTCAAATATCCATAACCGTGCATTCAACTCTCGAAACTATAACACACGACTTGTAGGAGAGGGCAAGCCAGGTCTGCTGCCCCAAGTTAGGATAAATAATCCAATTACTTTATGAGCCCAGAAGCTCAATTAAGGAGAAGTCGAGACAGCCATGAATTTTGAATGAAGTACGGGTTGGCAGAATAGGACGAGTGAACGAGAAGCATTGAATTTTGGACCTTGACGAAGTAAATAGGATGAGAACAAGTCTGGCACGAGTTTTTGTATGAAAAGGGAGAGGAAATTTGAAGCAAGATATCTATGCTTACTTGCTGTGAAGTTGGACGGAAACTAAATATATACCGTCACAGGGAAAAGAAAGGAACCGTAAAAGATAGCAATAGGATGATGATGATGACAACCAGTGATTTGTACCTACCAAATTGTACAGGCATGTTTAGTTTATTTCTAAAGCTACCACTTATGTACGGCTATGTACGAATGTGATAAATGAAAGTTTTGGACCGCTCAGTAATTTGTGCCATTCACTACACTTCTTTCCCTGACAACCAAATAGGAAATGAAACTGTTAGAAACTGTCATCGCCACACTGGTAATTCACACGAAGCGGCGGGAGGGGTGAAGTTTTTGTTAATTTTAGTCATTTTCATGTTATAAAGTGGCCTTATTCATTTAGTGACGAACTTCTTGAGATAGCCTGTAACAGTTCGAGTTGTGTCGGAGCGTCCGTCGTCTGCTTGAAAACTTGAGGCATCCAAGATGATGCCAATTTCAAGAATTTATTAGGATTTCGTAATGCGTACTGCTCCTTCGAAATGAGATGTAAGTATCAACTAGCTTACTCCTTTACTAGAATGTTTTCTTTCAAAAGAGGAATAAAGATTAAGTAACCCCTGTTTAATTTTGGGTGCTACCAAAGCATAGTTTATTTAAAAAGTTCATACATAGTATCAGAATCCCCCGCATGCAAGTACTACATGATGTAAGATGGATACAAGGCAAATCAATATCGGAATGTCCTACACATTATGCTTTTCACTAATTCATATACTAAAAATGACAATACACCTAACTTTGTGAAGATTCCCATGTCACTTGCAGCTAGCTTTGCTCGGTTTAGTCTTGAAGTGCAGTTTGAATTGAACTGTTTTGTTTTGTGTGCTTGTTACTACATACTACACTGCTGACGCTAGGAACTAGAAGGCTTGTGAAGGCCACTAGTGAAATTTTTTAACAGGAAATTAATATGAAACTATCCATCACGTTTACAGCCACACTCAAACTGCTACAGACGCCAAAATTGTGAGTGGATGTTCATATACATATTGGCTGTTCATGCAGCTGTTGGTCAATGACCAGTTTTACAGCAAGACCTGAGGAATGTAATAAGTCATTCACATCCTGAGTTCTTTAACCATCCCTTTGGAAAAGGAGATAACCACAATGTAACCGAAATGGAGCTACTGCAATACTTTGTAAAATGAGAAATTTTTGAGTTACAAACAAAAATGAACATTTCAATCAACAACTCAAAACCAATTCCACATACACTGGAGCATTTCCGTGGTCGAACCACTGGAAATCGAAAATCTCTTATTATAAACATAGACAGCTAAAGTACATTAAATATCAAATAAACCATAATTGGTAAGTTTAGCAATTTCCATTTCTATTAATTCAGTTTTTGTACATTACCTACAAAATAAAGGTGAGAAGTGGGACGCCTGGTACCGTGAACAGATTCGGGAGCAGAATCTGATATTCTGCTAATATTATTGTCGCATTTTTTATCTCGTGGTTAGCTGATATTCACCTGTATTGTATTATACGGTCAACACAGCAGTAATGACCAGTTTCGGAAGTAGCATTTATGATTTTTATTGGGTTCCACAATGTTTTAAATAAATGCTACAGCTGCTAGCTCCAATTCTCATCTCAATCAAAAGGAACGATATAATGTGTCCTTTCCCTTTCACTCTAGTTTTACTCCTGAGCTAGTAAATTATTCCTACGCATTGTGTGGTTGAAGTAATATTTGTGCTCAGCTCACCCAGTCTTGGGAAATTCTATTTTTATTGCAGCAGAAGCCCTGACAAGTCGGCACAAAAGATTCACTCATGGTGGCTTTGCTTTGTTGGCGGTACTTCTCCCATTTGTGTTTTATTGAAATTATAAACATCCCATAAATAGAAAATGACATGCCGCTCAACCAGCTAATGGCTTGTCAACTGTAAATTATGGCAACCTGTCAGACACATCATACAAAATTGACCTTTGGTGATAAAAACCTTTCCTTTGACGGAACATTTTTTTTTCTAAAAGTACCTACATAGATATTTTAAAGTGAGCATTTGCTTACAGCTGTAAATTAAAATGTACTTACTCACACGCGTAAATAGGTGTGAACCGTAACTCAATGTTACTACCTGAATTGAGGTGCACAACTTGTAATGAATTTGTTAGCGATTAAGTTAATTATTCACTGTACCAGCTAACTTCTATCATTGCAGCTATAATCTTCGCTACAACATACTACCGATAATTACAGTAATTTAAGTAATGATAACGACTTTAGGAGGAGCTGAGTTGATCAGTCAATATCGTTTTTATTATTGAAGCGCACTTGCCTCTTATGTCATGCCCAAGTCACCTTTGAAGTGTTGAAAGGACTTCTTCTTGAGCTGTTAATTACATGTTAATATGCTAACATCAGCTAGGAATTCTCCGTTAAGACGAGAAGAGAAACCTTCAAACATTCTGACGAGATGAAGGGTTCATTCTAATTTTCTTTTTGGAACTTGAGAATTCCTCATTTCATTAAATTAGGTATCTGTTATACTTTGCGTAATTAATGTTTTCTGCCTTCATGTACATTCAAAGGAAGAAGGGATCTGAGAGCCTGTGTCGCGAAAGTGCGTATCACTGGTTCATTGCACTCGCATGATAAAATGCTCGAAGTTTGAAATCATATATTATGTCGCGCCACATTTAAATAATACCTTTGTCTGAATGAATTCATGGAAATCACTGAATTCAGCAAAAGCTGACGCTAAAGAAATTTTTTCTTATTTCGTCTCGGGACATTTGGTACACACGTCTAGTAAAAGGGTAAATCGTTACAAGTAGGAACTGTTCTTCACCTACATACATATGTACTAGGATTGCTTCGAACGTGTTTGGTAAAGGACGTTTCTTGCTCTTCTCAAATAAAGTCATTTGCTGTGTTCAAAAGAAAATTTGTATCATAAGTAAAGCATGGGCGCTCTTTATGAATGAAAATCAAAAGTCATCTGAAGCGTATGCTGTTGTGAATAACATTACACGTCTACTTCATGCATTATTGACTTGAAATGATTTTCACTGCTGGATTTGTTTGAACCGAACTGATGACTACTGGCTTTCTCAGTTTGCTGCTTGTTGAAGTGCTGGTGCTGCGCTGATCACTGATGACCGAGGAATTGAGGAAGGTTTACGGTTTATGATATGCAAATTGACAGTTTCATTCAACTACCCATTTTTCACTTCTTTCACACAGATGAAATTTGAATTACTCACTAGATAGCAAGAAAACTGTTTCCGTTTTGCTGACCGAGTCACCAATAATGCAATATAATGTAAGCGCTTCTCCTCACGCTTTACTTTACATGCATTCATTCGAAGAGTGGGATGTTCAAAGAGTACACAGGGATGATATTAGTTTGCGTGCGAGCTGAGTTGCACCTACCTACCGTTTTTTCTTGGAAATTGTAGGTAAAGGGGAAAGTGTGGACTGATGGGGATTACGGTCGCATTGAATCAAGCTTGAATACTCATTGTTTCTTGGAAAATCAAAATTTGCATAGGCATGCATTCCCTTTGGGTATGCGGTGCAAGATTCTTCCAAGCTTGCTATTGATGCCCACGCCATTTTCTAAGAAACATTTTGACAATAGCAGATTTTATGCGACGGTCGAGCTGAGAAGAAACAAACCTACCGACAGGTCGGTAATTATATTCTCTGAGTTATGTATTTGTTCTTTCAATGTGATTGAAATGGATGTAATCTAGTAAATATTTTCTTGCCCTGGAAAAGCTAATCTATCTAGCTCACCTACACATTTCCAGAATATCTATTTCTATAGATTGCATTTAATCCTGCTAACGAAACAAAAGGTTTCAAACTTTATGTGAAGTTTGCAATGTAACAACGTAACCTAATATGCCCTCCATTGGACAACCAATTTGAAGGGGAAAATAAATAGATTCAGAAGTGGAACTCGTGGAAGCCCTGCTTGGTACAAGAAGTAAGTATATTTTTAGAATCACTCGAAACTTTGACATCGCCTTTGAATTTGTGTTGCGTGATCTAGCAAAACAGAAACTAGATAGATATCACAAAGGAGTGCTGCTAAAAGCGTTTTAGTTTTTCATTTTGTTTCCCTCCACTATTTTCTTTGAAAAAAAAAATCAAGCAATAGAGCAGAAAAATATACTACCTTTTTTCTGAGCCTCTTTTCCATATCCCGCTTGACTACTTTTCCCACTTTACTAACTCTCAACATCTTCTCCTCTTTCCACTACTATCTTGTTTCCACCTAATTTTGTGTTGTTCTGTTGCAGACGTACCTTCTTGGTAAAGTACTGGTGGGACGGGCAGTTTGGAAATAAATTTTTCTCATTCCACTCCTCCTGGACTCTATTCTCAGTTTCTGATATGTGTGCACTTGTTTAAGCCCTAACTGAATGGTTATCCTGTCGTCTGGATATAGTGGATTCATCCGACCTACAGCCAATTTTAATACTGGTGTGTGTACATGAGAGAAAAAATACAGTTGTATTGGAAAAAATAGGAGAGATCAAATTCATTTTTTCCTCTGCGCGCGACACGATCCGTTGAACACTTTTAACAAAAAAAAGTTTGGTGCTTTCGACACGCTTTCCTTACTTCTCGATGGAGGGCTAAAACAAGTTTTTAAATGCAGAGGAAGAAAAGGAAATGCTGGAATACAGGAAGCAAGAACATGGGTAAATCTTTACTCATGTTTGTACGTTAGAGTCGTGGAGCTTTTTCCTAGAACGCTGGAATGTATTTTATGACGACTCAACTTTTTGCAACAACGGTGTTACATAAATATAATAGCGGAACGAAAAAAAATCGTGTGTATAGACATGATTGGAAAGGGAGTTTTATCTACCTTGCTGCTGGCATAAGTTTGGAAAGACAAAATATAAAAATCGTCAATGGAGCCGTTTAAAAGGGTTTTTGGCAATGCAACGCATGCTTCTCAATATACACCGACTGACAAAAAAAATCCACTTGGCATTATTCGCCCATTTGGTTAGATTTGTTACTGGGCTCCCACAAAAGAGAAAAAGGAGCTTTGTAAAATCACACAAAGTAGACTTTTTAGAAGAAGGACGTTTGCCAAGACGTAAGTAGTTGACACTAAAATATAAACGTAACTGCTATTGCTTTTTGCGGCCTGTCTGCTTCCAAGAATGTATATATCCTTTTCGAAGAAATATACCGATAAGTATTATATACCACTTATACCAAGCTTACATTTACCGCTGTATAGCTACGACTTCTTTTCTACTATTAAATACCAAAAGGAGCTGGAAAAGTTAGGGAAAATGGAAATGAATATTGAGTGAAAAGAATGCAGTATTTTATGTTCGTTGCACATTTCTTTCATCTCTACGTTGTTCCACAATAGTTGACAGGCTGCTTTTAGGGCTTTTATATGAGTTCCTATGTATCGTCTTTTGGCTTGGCTCATTCTTTTCATTCCTTCATCGTTATGCAAGAAGAGGGAGAATTTTATTGGGAGTTTTATTTTCAATTTTTTTAATACAAAAAAGGACCCTTTCTCACTGAAATTATGGGTCAGAGGCTGTTATCATCCAATATGTACATAGGAAATATTAAATAATCCTGGTGGACTCCTTTTGTTCTGCTTGAATGCTGTAACATTATTGCTGCCTTGCCTAGTCGGACCGAATACATTTCTGCAGAAATTTAATAAGACAATATAGACCAACCCAACTCTGTCTGATGTTGACTTCGCGAGAAATTCAAATTTTTTTACTCTTTTGTTTCCAAAGACTAAAGGGCAAAGAAAAGTTCAAATACTCGTTCACTCGAAGCGTGGCAAATAACTTTGTTTTATTCAACAAGGATGAAAAAATGCTGATAAGTCCACATTTTCAGCGAAACTCAAAGTGTAACGGGAAGATACTTTTTAAACACAAAAATCAGCATAATCGGAAAAGCCCGAGTTTCTGACAAAATTTGACTGGAGTCCCCAGAATTTTGCGTGGGTGCATACTGCATACAATAGGAAGCAATATATTTTCACTTCTCGGGGGGAAATAAGTTTTTGTTGGTGTACTCCAAAGATTATAAGGGAATTATTGTGCCCTTTTGTACATTTCAAATCCTACTTTGTAAGCACATTTTCGCAGACAAAAGCAATCAAGTCATTTTCCAGTAAGCACTCCGCATAGGTATGTTAATCTTGTGCGCAGTTTAAAAGTTAGCACTTATTGTATGTCTGAATTTGACTACACTCTACTTCTTGATTCTAGTTCGAAGATAATATGAGGAGGAGCTTGTATTTTCACAATGGTAATATTGGATTTTCGCTTATGTAATGTCTCCTCCAAACGATGACTTATTCTTGGCTGACTTTTTTATTTTTGGGATTCTGTCTTTAACGCTGCAGGAACGGTAAAAAATTCTTCCGAATAAAGTTTGCAGACTAAACCAAGATCAGCAAGAAACACTCCAGTGGAAAGAAGCAAGCACTACTTTTATTTTAACTTTTTTCATGGAAGAAGAGAGGCTAAATCGATTGAATATTTTTGCACGAAATTGCCTCATTAGTACATACGTCTGGAGGTTTCAAATATCTGACAATTTCAGTCGAAAAATAAGGCACACTTCGATCTTTTATGGAATTCTTGGAAGAACTCTGATACGATAACAAAATCAGAATGGTGACTCATTGTAGATTTCACTGTTATCTCCGAAAAGATTACTTTTCGACTTCTGTCCTCTTTTGCTCCAAAGATTTTCAATGAGGCAACTAAAAACAAAAACTACAGTCCTCTCACGTGTGCGATGAACTTTCCTTGAACCCTACATGTGAAATTAGAAACTTGCTCAAAATGTAATGAGCAAAATTGTTTTTCTAATAAGACCACTTTATTTCACGCTTAGGTCCCTCCCAATTCCCAATCAAAGTATTAAAAAAATATAAAATTATTGCTTTTCCTGTAATTGAATGTTAAGCCTTTTGGAAGACCCAAAAGGTTCGATTTTCTCAAGGATAATGTTCAGGATCTTTCCCTGTGCCAAAAAATATTAGAGGAACAGTTTCAGAATCCAGAGAATCCATTCCGTTTTGTGTTTTTCTCCAATGTAGGTTAAATGTTAAGTATTCTTTATTACGTAACATAAATAGCACACTGTCGTCAGACTTTGAAAATATTTTTTTTTCATGACAAAAATATGATCGAAACATGTAACGTAATGGTTGGTTATATTACATATATTTACGCATTACTTGCTTCCAGCAAGCATTGCACATAGGATAAGCTTCTTCTTTCCTTTTGCCCACTCTTCCGTTTTCTTTCTCCATCAATAATATGATCTTGTGTAAGGGAAAATGTACATGCCTTGCTCTCCCTGGATGGGTGCACAGCTATTTCTTTATCAGAAGGGACAACCCCGTGATATTGTGTAACCTATGTGTCTACCTTCGTGTTTTTAATATTATTCTCCTTAAAACACTAGAGCGAAAGCAGAATCTTCTCGGTCCTGATGTTGCTTTGAAATAATGGGCCACTCACATTCAACATTCATATTTTATGAGCAAACTTTCCGGTACTAAAAAATGAGCTAGAAGCAGAAGAAGAAAAACTCAGTTTTTCTTACGTTCCACACTACTACCAGCTCCCCACCACCAAGTGAGTTTTTTCACTTCCTTCGTTGTTTCTGTCTCTTACATCATGTCTGACTACACACGACAAATGTTTTTTAGGCATACAATAAACAAGGTAACCCCCTACTCTGTATTTATATACATGAGGACATTTCATCGTCACATTGCCTTTTCCTTGTCTCCACCATCACAACTACTTTCTAACGTGTCGTGTGAGCGGTTGAAGTAGTAGTATTAAACGTATTTAACCGTGTATAACGGTAATATGTCAAAGGATCTTTAGACGGGAGTTATGCATCGCCGTCATGGATTTCGTAAGCAAAAGATGCCCATAATAATAATATAACAATACATGTTATCCGCTCCATACATGCCTGTTCCATGAATACATAGGTGCTCCTGATGAGTTTTGTGCTTATACAGTATAATTATTATTATTAGTAGTAGTATTTTTTCTTATCTGGAGTTTGTTGGCTTGTATGTCTGCCTCTCACTCGGAATATAAAAGTATTTAAGGAAAGTCGTGTGTCTTGAAAGAACTATATGAAGGAGATTTGGGGAAATATTCCCAGACTAGAGTATACATTTCTTACTTTTTAAACGTAAGGCAGAGGACTTTCTCCATATTCTTTCTTTGAACACAAACCTATTTACACATAGATCTATCCACAAGAGAAAGACATGCCCTAGTTGCCATCCTTGATGATAATGTTATGCAAGTGACTGCTGTACACAGGGAGGATACAAGGAGCAGCATGCACAAATAAGTTGGCTCGAGTCATGAAATCCTAATGTCGAGAATAAAATAGCCAATCAAAATTGAAATTTATGCATAACGGACAAGTTTTATGGCGACAGTTCTGTAATAATATCCCAACTGGCATGCACACACGTACACACTTAGTATACATGCAAGGGAGTTTCGGATTATATCCTGCTTTCTCTTATGTCAGCCTGGTCTCTCTATCAGAGTCATGAAACAAAAGCCCATGAATTAGAGTAGGTAAGTAAAGAGCAGCACAGCAACATTTGCTTCGGCAGCATGAAGAGAGTACAACAGGAAATCCTGTGTGCTTTCCGCTCTTTCTTGAGCATGTTTGTTCACAATAGGAAAAAATGCGAGTTTTCTCCTTGTGAATTATCTGTATGCACGCGTATCTTCTCCATCTATGTAGATTCAATTCAACCTGGGAAATGCGTACAAAAATGTAAACTCCTAAGAAAATAGAAAAATGGTCATATTGCGTTTAATATCAGAGAAGAACTACGCGATACGTGGCTTATCGCATACGCCAGTGGTATAATAATGGCACATGTGTTACTTCAAGTTTTTTCCGGAATAAAAAAATAATAGACACGAGCGAGACATTCTAATAAAAAACAATTCCGGCACGGCCCCTACAATATATCATACGTAACGCAATCAAATACAATGCGTTAACTTATATCCTGTGTGTGTCGCCCTTGCAGTTCTTTTTATTTCTTCTTTATGCTTTTCAAGCAAGCTGACAACGGAAATGCTGATGTAATTAGTTCCAGCCTAGTACCAGTCCCACCACTACCACCACTGCCATCAGTAAAGCAGGATCAATAAAGCAATAAAATGGGTGACCGTAGTGTTGATGGTATATGCCTATTTTCCCATTGAGACCCAGACTTTATACTTGAGCATCCGAAGTGAAAGGGAAAAAGTGTACAACTACAGCACATGCTTGCCTTGCAGCACAAAATACGACGCGCATATGTATGAGTAGTGAAGTGAACAAATGAAAAAATGCAAATCCAGCGGACTTGTGTGCTTTCTTCTTTGTGTAAATAGTGAAACAGTAAAAAGAAGAGGGAAGAAGACAAGAGTGCTGCGTAAATTCAGGTCTCTCCAGTAGTGTACATGGGCACAGATGGTTGGAGAGAGCAATCATATTGATAGCATTCATACCAACTTGTTAATCTTTGTTTACTCAAACATACGCTTTTTTCTTCTATCTATTCTGCTGACAGACTGTGCTGCTGACAGATATTTTCCAAATGGTTTCAAATATACATCAAAATATTGTAGGCTTTATGCTCCTAACCATGTACTTGTCAATTTCTTGCATAATCAGTCAACCTTTGTTGACTGACAGTGTGTGATTCTGGAGAGTGTCAGGAGTCTGTCTCGTGGAGGTGCGTGGTACCTGGTTCTGCTTTCTCCACCACTTTCCCTTTCACTTTCCTCCTGTAATTACTGCGAATTGGTGAAGCCTCGCTGTGTGCTTGTCATAGGACAGTGATGGAAGGTGGCGATTGGCTGTGATGAAACGGCTTCCATTTGTTCCATAATATATTTCGTAACCGGGAAGCTCGTAAAATACACACTCGCTAATTTGATTAGTAAGATGAAAGTAACCTTCTGAAAGAAACGATGTAAACAGGCAATCACAGAGATTCTGTGATTTTCCGTCGAGCAACTATACATAGCGACCAAGTAGTGGTAAAGGGCAAAAGGGCATTTACCATTTCCCCAGATTCTGCTAACCTACTCACTCTATGTGATATGCTTATTAACGCTTGTTAATAATTACCGAGAATAGCTTTCCTAATTTGCTCTACCACGCTTGAGAGCATAAACTCCAGTAGAGTAGGCAGATGGGTCTAGCGGAATTCTGCAGAGAACAGTCTGACATTTTTTTCTTCCACTGCAGAAAAATACTTTTTTCTGTGGAAATGTTTGAATGATTCAGGCGTGTCTTTTCTTTTGAACATTGGATTGGATAGTATTTTTTGTTCTGCTTTGTGCAATATTTTTTCCGTCTTCTGACACTTTACTATGCATTAATCAAAACGGATATGTGCGGATCAACTGACAACGCGGAAATGTATTTTCTGGGTAAAAAATAAATTTTCTATTTATTCTGCTTGCCTTTCTGTGTCTCTCAACATTAAACAAACATGCGAAAAAAAACTGGCGATACCCTCTCCCAGGCTCAATGGTTAAACAGGAATCATAAATAATGCAGTCAGTCAATCAAACAAACACGACACGTGAAAGAAGCATTGGAACCTCACTTTTCACATCAAAATGGAAGACAAACGGACGAATGGAACGTTGCGTGGTGGTGGTCGCGATGATGATTATGATGATCCTTGCCAATAAAGTGAAGGATAAATATTACGAAGGATCACTGTTTTACCCGAGCATCATAGATTTACCAGTGAAGGTGGGCTCTTACTTTTTGACTGATGATCAACCATGTGGAGAGTGTCATTACGAGAAATATGGGCGGTGCGGGAAACAAGGGAAAATGAAATAAAATAATGATGGAGAGTGTTATGTCTCCAACGTGAAATAAATGACGCGCCTTTCTTCCGTGAGTACCAGTTGTCAGGTTATGATGGATCGATTATTTGACGCGAAATTGAAAAAAGTCATAACTTTGTCATTTTTACTGTGTGTTAAATAACCTTATTGTTTCTATTTGCGTAATGCCGCACCAATATTTTATTTGACTACGCACAGAGCAGAGGTAAAGATACGGAAATACTGTTTTGATGTGTCTGCAACAGTCTGATATGCAGATCAAAAACAATAGAGGTATGTTTTTTTCGTAATTTTTTAAATTAAAATCAAACAAAAATTGAATACGTCAGCCATCGTGGTCTCGTGTGCGTCACCAAAGTGGGATTGTGATATTTAGGTACATTTCACGGTGCAGATACAATTTCAATGTTTTAAAAAAATTTATAATACAATCTTTCGTATCAAAATGAAAAATGGTCATAGTGTGAAAATATTAATAATGTTCACAGAAAATAAACCGTGCTTGCTCAAATTCGTCCGCCCTAAATGAAACGTTTGCCAAGATATTTTTTGGCATCAGGACAACACTATTTTGTGTCCTGCATTACAAATCATATCGGTACTCATCCGCGTGGAACATACACAAATGTGAACTAAGATAAGAACGGAGCAAGCTATTTTCTGTAGCATCTTTATTTTCATACCTGACCGAGATGAAGTCTAGAAAAAAGACGGAGATGGATAAATTTTTGTCAGCCCTCGCTATTTTGATATTTACACACAACAAATGACACTTGTCATGGCGTCACTGCATAGTCATAAATAAAACGAAACAAAAAATATGATATTTCTCTGTCACATGTCCAATTGCGAAGGTCATGCTCATCTAGTAAGTTTTTTCTTTGAAATTTATATTTCGTCGAGGTCTAGTTAAGGCGGTTTGTTGTCGCGACTCAAACTTTTGTGCATATGCTTCGACTGTTTAACGATCCCAATTTTTTATCTCTATCTTCTAAAACCATACATATTTATGTAATCCTTATTGCATACGATACGACACACGTTTTCAGAGGAGAACTATTTATATGAAGCAGCTTCTCCATAACTGTGAAGGCTGTGAACACATAAAAACTACTACTCATTAGTCCAAGCCCACACATGTTGCTAAAATTCCTTTAAAATATGACTGCAAGCAGTCGTTGGAGTGGCTATATCATAGAATAGTCTGCTTTAGTTTACCACAATCAGAAATATATCTAGAAAGAATTGGCATCCATTCCTACTCATATTCCATCTTCTCTCCAATAATTCATTTCCAAAGTACTGCCTCGAGGAGTTTTCTTTCATCAGTTTCATCCATAATAATGAATATAATCAGCAACCTAGTCCATAATAGAACGCTCAAGGATTATTTCGTGCAGGCATCCATGCCACTTCTTTTCATTGTGTTTGGCTTGTTTTTCCAAACCGTACTTCTACCATCGCTCACGCATTTCACAAGTGAAAGCTGTATTTCAGTTTGGAGCACTCGTAGAAAATCTCATCTGTAAGAAAAACTACTATTATTATTGTTAATTGTTACTATCATCAAGTTGCTTAACATAACTTGCTTCAAAATTATAACAGAAATACCTGCAGGATAAAGAGAGTAGCGAAAATAAAAAAGGTTTCCCAAGTCAAGTCCAAGATTATAATGATGCATCATCATAAGCATACATAATATTCCACATCATTATTATAACGCAAGTCACAGCTAGAGAAGCGCATGGCATGAATACACTGCATTTTACAAAGTTTTGCTGTGTGTGTGATGTGCGAGTAGCCAACAAGGAATTCCTGGCCACTGAAAAGAGTGACATTGTCATCTCAACTCCACCAGCCTTTCCACCTTTTCTCTGCTTCCCAACTAGAAAGCAAGGGTAAAAGAAAGTATACTCATAAGAAGAGTTGTAGATATCAGCACAGACTGCTGGATTCCACTGCGCTAGGTAGTAACATAACGGTACACACCACGAGAAGTGGCTGTGTCCACGCTCTTTTCTAAGCCTTGCTTCGAGACATCATTCTAGGAGAGACAGAGTGAGAGTCGTTGAATGTTTCTCGCAAGGCTCTCCATCCAGTTCGTTAGTGCATTGCTAGAGTTTTCCCGGAACGGTTGTGTGTGTGTGCCACTTCTGTTCTCCTTGCTACTGCTTTCTGTCAAGCAGGGTAAGTTACCGCTGAAGTTGAAACTGAATGAAGCAAAACATATATTACAGAGGCTGACTTAGTTTCTGCGGGCATTCTTCTTGTCGCAGTCTTGCACTACAGCATGCTCCACTTATCTCAAATCATCAACGCATTGTTTAAAAAGGAACTCCGGAAAGGGGTAACACGAAATCAACTTGAAATTTCCCAAGGAAGGAACGTGTAAAAAAAACTTTTTAAACTTGCAAATTTTTCAGCGTACATTCACAATAAAATTTTTCCGTTATCTCGAACTATTTGGCGATAAATAATTAAAGAGGAAATTGTACTTTGTTTCTCTCTCTCTTCGATTGTGGTCGCTGGCATTTCCCAGTTGTTTATTAACTTCACAAATAGCGGAAAGGGTTATATTAGGTATTATAAATTTTCAAATGGTAGACTGACGGTGTTATTATTATGACTTCAAGTTGAAAATTGCTCCGAGTATAATGTGGTTCATTTAGTGCTTCAGTTAGCAACTTCAAACAAACTCTTTGTGCTCCCAGTGTGTTGCCATTTTACAAAGCAAACCACGTCTACATTCGCAAGAGCGAGCAGGAGTGAATAAACCACTTGTGTAATATTGTGTACATATGTATACGCTGTAGGTACAGCTCTTTTTGCTGTCTTTGACTGACTGACTTCGCTGAATGGAGTTGTTTCTGTGTGAACTGCCACTGCACTGCTACTCTTCTGTTTGTGTTTAGTGTGCAAACAAAAATTACCCACATTGAAGTCTCTAAAAGTCGGTTAAAAGCTGGCGAAGATTGCAACATACTGTAGACATTATTACCGCACTCCACAAGATACACACTACATAGAAGCAAGCGTGAAATGAGACGAAGTTGCTGATTTCGTTGAGAGAGAAAGTGAAACAAACATTTTGTCTGCTTCTATTTGCTGACAACAAGTAACAGTGACTGGAGGTTATGCCACTAGGCAATCTTGAGGCACATTTAATTTCTGGAGTTGTTTTGATGAAACGTTTCTAGCAAAACCAGTCCACTTCAGTGTGCATAACATAATGACAACATGTTCAAACCCCGTAAACGAGAACACAGAAAATAGAAGAACAGAGTAAATTACGTGAATGTGAATAATGAGAAGTGGTTGGTTGACAATTCATTTGCTCTTTCTTAAAAACAGATATCGCTGGTGAAGGAAAATGAGAAGTGGCTTGTGGTTGCTGACTGAGTGACTTTAGAAGAGGTGCGTGGGTTCCCTGTCACAAAAAGTTTCGTTTGTCTCAAAGTGCATGTGCTACTTCTCCATTACAGACTTTTCCTTTGAAACAAAAATGAATCTTGTCCTTTACCACATGCCACATCAAAATAATAATAATAATAATGAACAGCAGAAACATAAAGAGTGTCAACAAGCCTGCTCCAAACCTCTTTTAACATTAGTCTTGTTCCGTGAAACAGAGAAAGTGACAGTTGAGCAATTGTCGTTGGCGGCAGCAGTCTGCATATGGTCTATTCGTAGTGAAGAGGAGAATTATCAGTTTACTCTTCAAATACTCACGTTGAGCATCATCAATATCGTGACAGCGACGACTCATCTACTATTTGTGCAAGTACAACCATCATCTTCATTTTCACCAGTGTTGGTTGTACAGTTGTCGGTTCCCGAGGTAGCTCATCAAAAGCTCGTTAACTTTACACAAGGATGTGTCGTGGACAGTATTTCCCAAGGGAAAGTCCAGGAGGACAATCTTTATCTGCACTACTGTGCCACTATTGCCAGCGCTGCTTCAGGATTTAATTTTTTCTTCTCGCCTGCCTTTTTCTCATCCTCTTTCCTTCGTCTTCCCTCCTGGGCAAGGCCCACGAGTTGTTGTTGCAAGAACTTCCCATTACTGCGTCTGTCTGAAGAAAAGAGACATCAGACAGAAATTGCGTTATTTACTTGGCTCCTCCAAGCCCTCCAAGTGCTGATGATAGTCACTGCGCCGAGGTATAAAAGGCAGTGACAGTTTTATTACCTCGAAGTGTACCATTTTGTGGACAGAAAGAGGAGTATAGAGACGTAACGACAAAGTAACTATTTGTGTTTGTAAGAAAAAAACTAGGTATTATTACCAATGGCCGGGAGGTAAACGGAACGGTCAGCGAGACTGTCTCCATTAGATTGCAAAAACGATGATTACGGTATTTTTGTCATTGATACAGTGAATTTTTCCACCACTATATTAATACTGCATTTGCCCTCCTTTTTTCTGAGGTAAAGAGACCTTGCAAATGTTGTCGAAGAAGTTTACTTCCAGTCGCATTTAAGAATATACCCGGTTTCCTGAGCTTGAGCTTTGGAATTTCGTTGTGACGGAGGAGTAAGGAATTTTTCAAACCGTTAAATCAAAAGAAAGCAAGGACTTAAAAGTATAAAGCATAAAGTAAAAGAGACCATAGTAGACCCAATTTTAAGTTGTATTAGGCTATCTTGATCATTATTAATGGCTGGCTACATGAAGTCCTCCTTTCCTGACGCAGCAAGTGTATCTGTGGAAGTGGCTTTAGTTCTCAGGAGTGTGTATAGTCGAGAGTCTCCTAAAACATAATGATCATCCGTTTTAAAAGCTCATTTCGAAAATCATCGTCATCATTTCTTCAACGAAAGCCTGCTCTCCATTCTCTCGCTTTTTTGTACTTGTATACGTCTCAGCACAGTCACTGTATTGATTAAAAGAAAACTATCTAACACGTCTACGTAAGCCACAGGAACTTCGAGAAAAACCAACTTTTGTTATCAATATTATCATCAATGGCAGTGCTCACGGTCTGTTAAGTCGGGTATACAGTCCCATAGACAAGACACAAGAATAAACGGACTGTTTGCAGTGATGTGGAGTTCGTTTATGTTGTTCCTGAAGGCCGTTTGAAAGCTAATAATAATAATAGTAACAGTAATTTTAGCAGCACGAGAGAGAAAAAGAGCCCTCCATTTCTTGTTCTGGAATGATCAAATCATGGGGAATGAGTTGAAAATGGAATACTGATGAAAATTTTTGTGCAGAATAATTCCGTCAGTGCAGTAGTGTTTAGTCACGTCACAGACGAAAAATACTTGTGTACGCTGCCTCTATCATCTAAAAATATACCATTGTAAACACTCAATGTGCCCACGTTGCAATATTTTTCCAGTGTTATTGCCGCACTTGAATGAACACGCATTCTAGTGCATAAGTGGCACCGTATATGTTACAAATAGGTAGAAAATTACAAGGAAAAGGTAGAAACGACCTATTTTTATTTCGCATTACTCCGTTTATGGGAATTTTAAGCAGAGAACGCCCCAGAAAAAAACCATAAAGGCACAGTTTCAACGGAATTATACTCTGTAATCAAAATATTTTAGTGGAAATGATTATACCTGCTACACATTCTCAAATCACGCTCCAAAGAATTAATTAACATTTGAAAAGAGGAATATTAATTTTAAGCAAATGTAAAGTCATATTGCGCTTTACACTTGAACACGTTTTTCTATTCAAAAGGGAGAAAATACAAGAGGGCAAACGTCAATTCATCAATAGCATTATCAACACCAGCGTCACACATGGTGAAACCATAAACCGATCTGTAAAATGACATAAAAGTAATATACTAGTCGCATTCAGCATTTACTACTCATTTAAAAGTCGAACTGTGGGATAATATGTGAGAAAGTGGAATAATTTTATTTTACCTACCAAGTCTTGGCGGAGTTGAGTTAGTATCTTAATACATTGGTGGCACACATTGCTTTATACACAGTCCAAGGTGGGAAAGAAAGGGAGTTGAGAAAAAGTGGCTCAAGGATTCCCAAAATGCCTGATACATTCATACATCACATCCCTTGAAATGTACATGTTGACGATGATCCTGACGACGCGACGAGGCACGGTGTGAAATGATGATGTTAAGCAGATCCACTCATGCTAAAAGTACCGAAAATGATGAGATGAAGTGTTCAAGCCATTTAGCAGAAATGAGAGTAATCTAATGAACCATTATCCTTCTTTCTCCTCTCTCGGTTTCGTCTCGTTCCACCTTATATGTACCTACTAATGTGGATACACACCTCTTTCGCTTTCTCTTGCTGAATCAAGAAAAAAAAACGAAGCTCACGAAGCTCTCCATATAAATTCCTCTCCCGTTGAATACGTATAACGCTATAATAATATGATTATAAGGAAAAATAGGGATCTGAATTGGAAGTCTTCCTTGTTACTGTGTAATAAAAAGTCGAGTGAAAAGTCAGATGTGTAGACAATCCCGATTGGAACATGTAGAAAGGAGGAGGAGGAGGAGAAGAGAGAGAGAGAGAAAGAGAAAAAAAGCGGGCGACTTTGTGTGAAAGATGATTAGCCCAACAGCTGCCAGAAATCCATGATGATGATCATGGCAATGATGATTATAGCTAAGAATACAGCCATATATACACTACTTACATAGTACATATATGCATTTTATACCTATACGTAATAATGTATGCCTTGAGCGTAACAACCTTATCGACAATTAACGCTGCGAATCTAGAAAATCGCCTTGTTCATTTCTTCCAACGCTCTCTTCCTTTCTTTATTTCCACTTTGCCTTTCGCACGTAATGACTAACAAAGTAAAGAATTTTCAAAAGAAACGCTTGTGCTCAATCTTCCAGCAGATAGTTTGGCCAATGCACTTGTTCTACAGGAGTGAAAGCATGTTAGAAGATTTCTGTATAGGCAAACTATAAGAATATTATAAGCTCGTGCATACTCATTAGCACCAAACCAGAACGGAGAACGTTGAAGCATACATGAGCATCTTCATCAGTCGTCCAAATGGCTTGAAGACAAGCTTTAAAAAGGGGTAAAATCGGTACTAAAATAAGACGCTATAAACGAGGGGAAAGCGCTTGAAAATTCAGCAAAGGTTTACATAACTCACGTGTGTGCGTCTGCTTGCCTGATTCTCCAGGAAAATCCTCTTTCTCCTTTACACAATTTTTTGTATTACTTTTACTATATCCGTCTCCCTTTTTATGCTTCCTTTTTTCTCTCCTCTTCCGCCTCCTTCTTTCTTAAATTTATTCACGTCAGCGAGCATCTTTTCCTTCTTCCCTTCCCACAGAGCATCTCTTCAGGTTTTTTCTGTCTCATGGTGGCGTTTCCACTGAGTCCTTAGTTAGCACACAAGCACACCCATTACACCAGGTTTGTAAGTCAGCAAAACTGTGGGGATAACCATGTACATAATTTCTTGAGCTTTAATAGCATTAGCAGAAAAGCAAAAGCAAGCTATCAACACCGGTGATCATCTGTGATGAAAGAACATACACACATGTTTCAAACCAGGAAAACAGTAGGAGCATCAACCTGAAGGAAGATATTATGAAGATACTTTTTTGAATTAAACCGTACCACAAAATAAACGTATATAAATGGAGAATCCTCCTGTTCAACTCTTTCACTACTTTGCTACAGACACATTGGCTACATATGTATATGTATCTGTATAGTAGGTGGTAGTCCTATGACCTTGTTTCCTGATCTGAATGCCGAAGTGGCCAATAAAAGTGGTTGAAACTTAAGCAACATGCACAGCAGTGAAGAGTTAAGAGAGACGAGAGAAAAACAAGAAATACTTGGTGAAGTACCCACTCGTCCTACTCGTATCTTCTGTTAGTACATTCACAAACTGAGCGCACAGGAAAAACACTCAATTTTCACTACAACGAAACTTTAGAAATAAGATGTAACATCTGCTCGTATGACCATGTTTTGTAAAAGCATGTATCTCTACTGAACATCAGCACGTTCATATTCCATAATTTGGCGAGGCAGATTTTTTTCTGGAATTTCCTCACTTAGGAAATCCCATATGTTGAAGTACACCTTTTACCTTCTTCAATAGATTTCTGTCAAAAGAGCAAAGTGGAAAAAGGTTCCAATATAATATAAAATGGTATTACTTACACATAGTACCTACTTTCTTGCAAAATAACCTTGTTTTCCCGTAAAAACAAAAATCTTTTTAAAGAGATGATGAACCGCACGCACACACACACATAAACAATGTACATCCACACAGTACTTATGCTACGTTTGAAAGAAATGTTTGTAAACAGAGGAAAGTGCATGTTCATAGAGGCCTTTCTTGTGTGTCTTTGTTGGATAGCTTTTTAGCATGAGCGTTACGAAAGTTGTGTACGCCATAGTTAGTCGGTGAAGAAAGCAAAGTACACAAGATAATCCTTTTTTGCATACACAAACAATATTAAACACATGGGTTTCCTTTCTGCACGCAAACAAAATAGAAAAAAGCAATTTGTTTAACTTTTTTTGCAAATAAATGTGAATATCAGAAAGGAGAGGGAAAGGCAAATATTTTGAAAAACGTGCTCCACTTCCCTATCCCAAATTGTGAAGGAAATAAAAGAAACAACACAAGCTCAAATGTTGGTTTGTTTGGGAAGAGTGAATAAAAATGTAAGTAGGCCGCGGAACGATAAGGCATCATCAGGATCATGTTTGAAGCTAAAGTGGATGATATTAGACATGTTCTTTTAAAGTGTCCTCGTCAGCTCAGAGTCTTATCTTCCACACATATTGACGCAAGTGAATCCACTCACTCAAAAGTTGGGATTGAAGTAGCTGATGATGACTAGTTGTGTTGTATCTTTTTTCCGCTGTGCGTGCACAATCATCCTGATGTATGCCACAATGGAAAGTTAAAAAAACGTTTTCTTGGAGAGAGAAAGTTGAAAATGAAGTGGAAATAAGAATAGACTTGGTGTAAAGCGAATAATGCTAAAAAAACACAGAGCAACCCACGCAGCCATTTTTTCCTTTTCTACTCATCACACTTCTCCCTTACTCAGGGAGAAAGTAAAAGTAGCGGTGGAAAGTTGACAAGTTCTTTTTTTTTGGAAACTCTTGTATCCGTATTATGCGCATAAGAAAACATTTACATAAATATACAGAAACTAGAATTTCTTTCCCATTTCATTGTTAAGCAAAGCAAAAAGACTCTTCATCGCATCGTTGATCGTCGACAATTTTTTATATATACATTCCAAACAAAAAATCTCTTGTGAGAGTTCACCTAAACTATACAGAGATCGTTTCCCTTTAAACACCCCGTTGTCTACTGTATTTTCCTTACACACAACTCTATTTTTCCTCTCCTCATTTGTTATTTTTTAGTTGGTGGTGTGTGGTGTCTCCGCATACAAAATTGTGAACTTTTCAAAAAACTTATGAGTGTAACGGTGTCTACCGTCATTTCTCTTGATTCAGTGTGTCTTCCTATTTTCTCTCTTTTTCTGAGTAACTTGTCTTTGTCATGAGGATGTGCGCGTAAAGTATTCGTAGACATAGAGAATAAGAAGCATTTTTCAAGGGTACAATAACCCTTTTGAATTTCCCCTTCCTTTTAAAATTACTCGTGGAACAACTAAAAAAAGTATGAAAATAGGCGACACCTTTTTTCCTTTTCTTTCTCAGGAAACTTTTCACTTTGCCAAAAGGGTGCAATAACCCTTTTGAATTTCCCCTTCCTTTTAAAATTACTCGTGGAACAACTAAAAAAAAGTATGAAAATAGGCGACACCTTTTTTCCTTTTCTTTCTCAGGAAACTTTTCACTTTGCCAAAAATGGTAATAGTGATAGCTTTTGTTGTGGATGAGTGATATGTAAAATGAGAGGAAACTGTTGGGCTGACAAAAAACGATGATCGTCATCACTATAATCTGAGTTGTTTCTTTTTTGTCGTTTAAATAACTCTGGCATTCAGAGGTTGTCACATTTTTCACGTTCGCGATATGTCGCCAACACTCTGTAAATTCTCCATCTCACCCGACAACCTAAATCATACCTTTAAGCTTAATAATATGCTATCAGTTATTACTCGACAAATAATGCCATTCTTTATATTTGTGTAGCTGTCTGCTGGTGTAGTTTCTTCAACTTAGATTCAGATCTCCTATCCTCCCTGCAAGAATGAAAGCGCGTATTTTGTATCAAGAGCTTCGCGCTTGTCTTCTCAGCTAAATTCGCCACCTGATCCAAGAGGCAGATGAAGTGAATCGTAAAATCTAAAGAGAACGAACCATGTCTCATTTTTTCTGATAGTGGTACAAGGCTACGTGCAGAAATGAAAGCGCAGAATTGTTTTATGTGCCTTCATACTGAAGAGAAATTACTTGAATGTAGTAATGTATGTACTCCGTCCGTTTGTCTGTTCGCACGAGCCTTAAAATTTATTTTTATATCTTAACCAGTTTGTTTACCCTGTCAAAATTATTTGATAAATTCTTAAACTGTTTTCTTTGTGCTCATGTCTAGACGACATTGCTGAACATTGATTTTTTCCATCTTGTTGGTAGGATTTCTTTATTGTTGTGAATACGTTTGACTGCGGTAGACTCCCAATCTAGGTAAACAACACATGCCATTTTTCATTTCCCCTTTTCATGCTTATTTTTTTAAAGAGATTACAATACGAAAAAGCACGCGTTTCACACATGCACTCATTCAGAATGGAGAACCTTTGGCAATTTATTTTTTGCACTTTCCCCGCGGACAAATACATAACCGGGATGGGTGTTAGGCGTGACTCTCATTTGTTCTACTTTCCCAAGTAAAAGTAAAAGCACATTTTATATTAAACTTGGTTTACAATGCTGCATGCTGTACATAAACCTTGAGCATACGTTTTGAGGAAACACGTATGGCAAGATTTGTTTCTTTCTTTCACGATAAGAAGAAGCATAATAAAGGGAAACAGCGCTTTCTTTATGTTAGACACAAGTCAGCATGCACGCATCCATTTTTTGAAAATAATCAAAACAGGACATGGGCAATAAAAAATATAAAAAATTGTAAAGGGTTTTGGACGAAATGAACAATGCAATGCCATGCATGCAAGAAGAAAGTCCAATTCTTCTTGAGAAGGCAAAGGCGGTGAAACAGACACATTCATTAAATGTAAATAATACCTATTTTTATATACATATTCACAGCATCGTCGTAAACGGTAAATCATTCCTTTCTATTTTATCACCACCCCAAAAGTTTCAGCTTAGAACTGTGCCAGAAAGACAAAGCATGTCAAATCTTTCTTTTTGTGTTGACGCAGGGAATACATTTGCTTGATGATAGTCATGTCATCATGTTGATGCCTCAAGTTTTGTTTATTACATTTTGTTTATTATACAAATATTTTTTTCAGACCAAGAACTAACCTCCTGGTTTACTCTGTGTTAATTTCTTAGAGGTTTATCCAGGCGTTGGCTCCACCACTTTTCTTAGTGCCCTCATTTCTGACTCACCAAGATTTTTATTGCCAGAACAGTGCATCCATAAGTCGCAGTGTTGTTTCAAAAAGCGAGAGAGAGAAAGGACAAACCCGTTTTGATTACATCAACCTCATCATCCTTTTGTTATGACAACCCTTCTTTCTCATACAGCAGATGTGCCCTTTAGCAAGAAACCTCTGAGTTTTTGCGATATAGAGCAAAAACATAAAACACGTACGTAGCCCACACACATCTTAGACGGCAAACTTGTGAGACTTGGATTTAAATCAACTCGTGTGAGGAAACCACTGTTGGAAGGCACTGTTTCGTGGTTGGTTACCTTGTTACGGATTTGACAACTTTTATACGGCTCACTTCTGCCTCGGGTAGAATTCGATTTCATGCACTTCAGCTAACAATTGATTTTGCGTTCTAGTTGGAACGAGGAACGGTTTCTTCAAATGATACTGAACACTGAAAAAGTGCCACGCAGACCACTTTTCCACTTGTTTTGAGCTTTTTGGATATCGAGCTTCTCTGAAGACAAAACGGAGGATACCTGTATGTCTTTGTGCATACACCCGGAAAATCCGCATCGAATTTCACCGCTGCCTCAATGATTACTAGTGTTATTGCCAGGTGTGCAATAATCAGGGGCAAAGCAAATATGTTGAAAGTACGTATCAGTATTGTGATACACAAGTTGTTCACAGCCTACGGTGAAGCACCTAATTGTGACGGCCTATATCTTCTGACATATATCATATCCTAACACAAAAAGTCTTTCCTCCAGTTGGTCAGACCAGAAAGGAAGAGCAAACAAACACGAAATTCCTTTTAACGCACTTTCCGACCTTTCTCTTGCTTGGTACTGTCGAATCGAACTGATTTAGAAAGACAAAAGGTTATTCCTACTGCTTTACCGTACTCGAGCAAGGTGAGTAAGGCTAAAATTTTAGGACTGTTGGGATAAGTCGGTAACTCGGTATCCATAAAAACCATGCACCTTAAATGTTTAACTTGTTGTGTTGAAAGCATCTATCAATCAAAAGGCATTGGGAGGAGATCTAACTCCATTGCACTGGTATTGTGTAGGAAATGTTAAAAGATACTCCGCGAGGGAGTCGGAAGACGATAGGAAGCTCGTACGCTATACAAAAATATAACACACAACATCTTCCCTTGAATCGGGCAGTTACCTGTCGAGTTTGAAACAATAATACCACCAATATAAAAAATAAAAAACTATAACCAAGTGAACTTCTTAATGTCTTGTGTGTGTTCTGTACATACCTCTAGAAAAAGAGGAGAAGGTGAAGCAACATATGAGATTCTCCTTGAGTATTTTCTTTCCACTCTCATTTTTTCCACCAGTTTTAATGCTACGTAGGTAAGGCCACCAACCACTATGTACTAACTCAACTCCGTTGTGAATTCAGATTCCAGGAGCAGTAAGGAAAATTTGTGAGTGTGTCCCTTTTGTGTCTTGTGTATGTGTACACACATAATATCTGAAAGAGTATAAAGGAAGAGGAGGCGAAAGTTGAGAGGAATCAGACGTCGGTTGTTGGGACGAGTAACAAGGGGATATATCTTTCACGAAAGTAGCAGCTGATGGACGGCAACTGTACTACTCCGGTTTTTTGCTAACACAAGGAGGCAAAAAGTACCCCAACGGAACTGCGGAAAGCATTTTTCTACTTCAACTTACTTTTTCACGCGCTTTTATAAGCTACACTTACCACTTCCAACTTGCTCTCTTCCTTCCTCCTTTCATTTAAGAGTAATAATAAAAAAGAAAAGAAGAGAGAAACTCCCCTTTTAGCTGTTTCATATTACTGTCTTTTGTGTACAACGCAGTAAGTGAAAAAAAAACTATTTTTTTTCCTCTGAGATAAGGAAGGGTAAAAATACCAGAGGAATAAGAAATGCATGTGTGTACGCTGTGGTTCCTGTCTACTTGAACTTTTCTCCTTTCCGAAACTAGTTACTCACAGTGATGTGGACAAAGCTATAGAAAATTGTGCGTTGTGGATGTAGAAAAGATCCGACAGTAGAAAGTATACAGTAAAGGTAAAAATCCTGAAGATAAAGAAACGGAAGAAGACACACCGATCTCATCTCCTTTCACATTGCTCTCTGCCATTCACTTCGTTATTGTGAGTGGACACCAATCTTTCACATTCGCAATATCACCATTGAAAATGTCCTTTTAGCAAACAAGAACAAAAGCGAAAAAGAAAAAAGAAGAAAAGTAGCACTGCTGGCTGGAGAGTATTTTCAGCTCATCCGAAATTCTCGTATAATAACATCGTGTGTCATTTCCTTCTCTCCAGCAATAGATAAAAATGCATGTGTTTTGTGTGTGATATCAAGCGGAAACTCTGTTCCCTGAACTTTCTCGTCTTATTCGTATCATGAAATGAGTATATATTTGAGTATATTATCCTATTTAGGGTGTGTTTAGTACTCACCAGACCCTGAAAAACTGCTGACCAAGATCACGATTTGCTAATACGCCTATACCTTCACCTTCTTCGTGCCGCCGGAGCGCCTTCTTCAAATACTTTGAACTCCTTCCGCGTACAATTCCGGTTTTTTCTGTAAAGGATTGCATGAAACTTTGTCAAAGCTAACGGGGTTCCTGTCGAGAGCCTAAATGGAATTCTATACGCTCATTTCTACAAAGCTTTCTATTTAGCTGGATGGAACGAAAAGAGGCACCATTCTTCTACTCCAGTCAATAAAATCCATTATCAGTAATGGTTATAAAGAGCCTGTCCACGGGCGCATCTAGGAAAAGAGCATCAACCTAACCCGAAAACCTGTCAACAGCTATACCAGATCCACATCACCAGCATCTGCCTACACTGACTTGAGAAGCATACTCCAGCAACCTATTTTCTTGAACTGGTATAGCATGTAGAATTGCGACACACTGCAGTGGACAGATATTATTGCCGTCTTAAACTCAAACTTACCGTACTCTAGTCCAATGTCACCCGCTTTCTTCGTTAGCTTTGTTTTGTGGGTGATTGTATGTATATAATTGCTTGACTGTGTTTTTAATTGTTTCTGCTAAATAATAATAATAATTGTCAAAACCTGTTATCAACTCAACATTTTGGCTGTCATGCACAATTTACTTTGTCTGATTAAGGACAACCTTGGGCCTGACAATTAGGCAATCTTCCGGAAAATATTCTAGGTTCTGAATTTGAGAGACTCTAAAAATGTGTCCACACTGAACACACCATCAATTGATTTAGGATGTTGTAAGGGAGTATAGAGTACTCCCGGAAACATATTTCTGAGTAGCTTTCTACCATAGGATCTAGTTGTTTACAAACTTAAAGGAGAGAAATAAAAGTAATCAAATTATCCCACTGTATAGTACAGGGAAATCTGACAAAGGAGGTAGGAAGTTTGCTCAGTGCAATCTACCCACTTTCCCTTCCCGAATATCTTGAGAAAAGTAGCTGCAAAATAATATTTAAACTACTTGTTTCTGACGCTGAGTGAAACAAGGAAATTGCTACAGAGAAAACTAAACTGACTTCCTCATTCGGAGAAGAAGGAAGAACGTGGTCGACGAGAAAGTCGAAACAACGAAAGTGTACTACACAGTTTTTTTCTGCCGTTGCAAATTGGTTCATTCCAGTTAAATAAATGGTGCAGCCCAGACCAACGGTTACCTCTTCTGCTAACAACCTCAACCAAATGGCAGCTACAGCGAACACTACCCAGTCCCAGTATACCATCCAGGAACTGCTTCGCCGGGTAAGAAAGCAAAAATCATCTTAAGAATGTACCTTCATATTATAATTCCCTAAAGCTTCATCATATCAATTCTATAAATTAAGGGCATTTCGTTTATGAACTCCATAAGATACATATTTTTAATTGTAATTGCCAAAAGCATTGTCATAGGCATTTTCAAACTTTCAGTATATACCAACGAGGAGATGCACAAAGTATTCAGCTTTGCAATATTATGTGACTTTGTTGCATTGGATTGGAAGTAGGAACGAGGCTGACAACTATTTATCTGATTTGCACAGTTCAACTCGAGAGAGTTGGATGGAAGTCTAAACTTATTCTTGTTGAACTTTTTCCCCTTGTCTTGCCACCACTACCACCACCACCACTGTACTTTTATTATTCTCCCTCAATTTTCCTTTTACCCATAATCTAAAACTTTTTTTTTCTTTTTTTTCTCTTTCTTTCACTTCTGTGCTCCCTCGTTTTTCTTTTCCTTCGTTCTATCAGCTTCACCCGAATAGTTTTTGTGGTTAGGATCACATGATGTATATATAGAAAAGTGCTCCGAGTTCTACAAGAGTAGAAGGAAGTGTTTCATATCCAACACATTATGCTTTCTTTGCGGATGTGTCTGGAGCTGTTTGTGCAATATGTGATGTGATAAGTTGCCGGCTGTTGGTGATACGCTTGACTGCTTCACAGAAGCATCTTTTATGTTATATTTTCCCATTCACCACTCATTGCACTAGTCACCAGCAGATACTTAAAGAACAAAAATTTAAGAAATGTGCATTCAGAAAAAAAGGAGATAAAAAAGTTTCATTCTTCTTTTTAATTTAGAAGACAAAGTGAAAAATTACAAAGTGTTTTCATATTTCGTTTGTAAATAATTCGTCCTTATAGAAAAAGGAGGTGTTAGTTGTTATTACAAACCAAATATGAACTTGAACATTTTTACTAGTAAATACTTGATAATTTTTACTAAAATCGGTAAGCGTTCAATATGTTAGATTTGTATTAAAGATAAAAAAACAAAAGCTGTGTTTCGTGAACACTAAATAGAAACCCAACTACGGAAAAAACAACATTCCCTTGAAATAAGACCTTTCATTAAAAACGTACATAATGTGAAATTTATCTCGAAAGCTTCTTCAGAACGTCTTTATGGCATTTGGCTAGAGAAAAGACTAAATTGTGCAGTTCATTTCTGCTCCCCAAAGAGAATAGGGTAGTGCTAGCACATTTATCTGTACAAATTGCATCCCCACCTGCTTCGTTTGCCTTGCAACATGTATTGTTCAAGTTGTTATCGGTTTGTTATTTTTGTGCTCTGGGAGAATTGTTAAGGTCGGTGCTTCCATTCCCGTTTTTTTTTATTCATACGTTCTTTCAATGTTTCTTGAAGGGAAGGAAATGTAAAGAACTTTATTTAAGTGATTCAAAGTGACAGGAATGGGGTGCTACTAATGGCCATGCCACAAGCTGGTAGTCTCATCCTATCAATAAATGATTTCGGGGAAAAATATTGGTTGTGTGGGTGCCTTTATCTGTTAAAGTAAATCTCTTTCCAGATTAGGTTCCTGCTTTATTTTTGCTGCAACACTGGATCTCAGCCAGCTTTGCATCTTATTCTGGGAATCTATGCATCTAGTTTTCCCTTGAAATGAGTAACCAAAGAATGAATGAAGACATTGTCGTGTCAAGTAGTACACAAAGATGAAATTTGCTTTATTACTTGTTTTGATAGAGGCAACTGTTCAGAGGATTTTTTCATAATTCTTTGGCAATAATGGCTCCTGTACGGGAAGTTTGTAGGACCGTNCTGTACGGGAAGTTTGTAGGACCGTCTTTCTAGTTTAAATTGAATGAATGGAAAAACAGTATTTATAGGTTCGACATTGCTCGTGCGAGGCTCCCTTACACAATTCAGTATTTTCGGATCGAACATCCAGAATAAAATTGCTCATTACAGGACCTTGAGCCAAACTTGAACAAATCCAATTATTAGATACACATATTGCTATGTAATACAAATTAATGTACATATAATGAGGAGATAGTCCATGAAGACACCTATTATGTTGCAATTTATTGTGACCCTGATGCGGAATAATGATAGTCTTCCACCACCACAAAATTATGTTGCTGCGTCACAATCCGAATTTTGTCGTGCCATCGGGTTGGCTCAAGTCCATCCTTTAATGGTTCCACTGAATTTCCCGTCTGCCTGCCTGCCTTCGATAAGTTTCGGATATATTTGTTTGGGAAGGCTTTCGTGTTTAACTTACTGTGACTTATGAGTATCACCTATTTTATACACGAGATAATTGCACTGTCGTAATTACTAAAACTTCATTGTTGGCTTTTACTATCCTGACAGTGTTGCAAATTGAAAGCTAGAAACTTGTGTAAACTTTCTCGTAAGCATTACAAAGCACGGCTACAAAAATGCAAGGAATCTGAAACCTCCCACCCTCATACAAAACTTCTGAAGCAGTGCAATGCAAGTTTTTATGTATCATTTTGTTGCATTCCTGTGTACCTTATGGTAGTGGTTGCTTCTTTAGTTCTGGTACGTGCCTCCCTTTTCCCGTAGCATTTATATTATTATTATGATTATGGAGCTACTTTGAAGAAAAATGTTTGAGGGGAACGGAATTGTGAAGGTACCTTTGTTGCTTGCACAGAAGAAACGGAGAAGGGAAAATATACAAGGTAATCGAATGGGAAAGTGTCATTTTTTATTGATAACAAGCCAGAGCCTTGTCACTTCATTCGTATAGAATTTTATTGCCTATCCATCTAACTTTATTCTCTCCTTGACGTTTTCCTTATCATATTCACTCAGTTGTTGGGGTATGAATCTACACTGAGGGAAAAATAAAGCTTGAGAGTATACGGCCACTTTGCAAAGTCATATAAAACATGTAAAACTCTCGAAGGTGATAGAACCTGAAACTTTTATTTGTTACGTAGATTTAAGTTAGAGGCCACTTCAGGTTTGCATTTTTATTCAAAGAATCTTTTCCATTATCACACCGCAGATTTAATAATGCATTCATTCAATCCAACGCTGTGTGACCCACATGCTGAGGGTGACGGGTTTAGATAACCTTGAAAAAGAATTTATAGATCAAACGAATAAATCCAGCAAATGGCTTTGCAGACACGGACACACGTATTGAAGGTATTGTCAACATTCTTGCAGGACGTCCTGCCCAAAGTTCTGTGCAGCATTTGAATTTCATTTTTATGGACTGGCCTCGGTCCTCCTAACTTGCATCTCGAAATAAAAAAGAAATGGTATTTTGACCCACGATAATACATCTCTATCAGTTTCCTCTACGTCAAAGAAATTGCCTTCGATCCATCTTTCTGAATTTTCTCCTTGTTCTTGGTTTTCTGAAAACCTTTCACTTTGATTACTGTTCATGACACTTGCGCGAAGTTTTATTACTTGAGAAAGGTCATTAAGTCAACTACAGTCACATAACACACTAGAATGTGATCATGATACCATTCACAATTTATTGGTAATGCTTTTTTGTACGGGTTATTTGTTTCGGAAAAATTCCTTGACTATGATTGTTCTAGAAAACTCTGAAAATTGACATGTCCTTTCTAAAAAATAATCGCTTTCGTGCCTGCGAACATGCCAATCACAGTGGTAATATAGATGTTCCATCAATAATTTGGTAAATGTTTGGAAGCCATGTCGTGATTCAACCATTTCATGTCAGGGCATAAAATAAGGAGTCCGAAAGTTCTCCAACCTTTGCAACCATCAAAAATATTTTTGTAGGCAGATCATGAGTTCCATTGTTTGCCATGAAACTTTTACTTGAAACAAATCCTGCAAGAAGCTACTCCAGTTGAATTCGCATGCTCAAACTAATTTCACAATTTGAGTTCCATTAAAGCATATTTTTATTACTGGAAATCAAATTGGCAAGTTGCACAATTTCTTCCACAACAACACTTTCGCCTAACTTGTCTTGAATATAGTATCAAACTGGAGTTTTACTTGAGAAGCTGGAATTTTAGAGTGAACCCTATAGATTACAGGATGTGCAGTAGCGGCGGTGGGCCAAAAGGTTTTCACTAATTATAAGCGTACGCACCGTGTAAATATCGTATTTCAAAATCTCATGTACATTCCATGAACGGCTTAGTGTGTAGACTTCGAGTTCCTCCCTCGTTTATTACCCTGTCTGAACGCCTGACCACATATGGAAGAAATATTGCCCGCGTTGGCTACGCTGCTTCTTAAACGGATTGTGCTGATCACTTGCACATGCTTGCACCACACCGCAAAAATACTTTTGGCAGTGTGTTGTGGCGTGGAGGCTTTGGCCATGTTGCTGGTGAATGGCAATGCCAAGATAAATGACTGAGCCATAAACATTCATCTCCATGCGTGTGCCTCCCACTTGTGCCCGCCAAGAGTTGAAAGTCGCCAGTGTTTTAAGTGGAGATTGGCTGGAGTCAGCAGGATGCATTAGAAAGCTGAGAAACGGGGAAACCAAAGAGCATTCCTCTGTCATTATGATATAAAGGGAAAGAAATATATAGTCGAAACTTCCGGGAAAATGTAATCTTCCTTCCTAGTTTTCACTGATGATGGTGGTGATGCCTCCTCTACACAATGAATCCAGAGAAAGGGAATTGGAGGGAAAGTAATGAAAATTATAGCTGTGTGTGTACTTTTTGCAGAAAACTTGTCACTGCATACAACACATCACAACAACTTGCTCCTGTTTGCTACTTGCTATTGTATGGAGGAAAAAAGTGAGTTGATGTGCAGTCCAACCCACTCACCGCCACTGTATCACAGTACTGCTTATATTTATCGCCACACATGCTTCCACTTCTTGCTGTTGAGTAAAATTCAGCGAGTAAAAGAGGGGATAATGGGATTTGCTCAATTAACCAACAACCCAGCACAATTTTTCAAAATCTGCAATCTGTCTCCAACTTTGCCGTTTCCGTCTCCGGCTTACTGCTCTTCATGTAAGTTTGGGAAATTGGTGTTCCCGCACTGATGAGATGGACTTCTTGCTGCGTTCCAAGAAACCGGTGCGGAGGAAGTCTTAGTATAATAATATTTTGTAGTCGGAGCAGATTCTTCACAGGTCATTATTTCCCTCCTTTTCACTGAATTAACTTGTATATAAAGCAAAAAATGGGAGGGCGACGCGTTCTGACGATGAGCTTTACTCTCTGAAGCAATGCTGCAGAAATCTGATAATAATAATGATGTACGCGGGAAACTTTCCTGGAAATAATAGCGTCGTATTATTGCTAGCCAAAAACTCATATATTATCGCGCACAACTGGTATTACTTGTTATGTTTCCAAAACCTGCGGAAATTGTGAACATTAAAAATCACCAAACCCTGCTTGACACAGGTTGTTTCTCACACAATTCAAATTGTGCTTGAATGTATTACTGCGACTCTTGCGTGTGTGGAGGATAGAAAAAATACAAATGTGAACGGAGGGATGCATGAGGGAAAGTTGTGCTTATTGTCAAATGACCCGGTGAAACTAGTGTTTTTTGGGAATAGAAAGTGGGAGTATTAATCATCTCTTCATCATGAATGCTACAAGGGTTTTTTTATCCACTAAACTGATGATCACTGCGAGCAGTGGTTGAGACTGGTGGTATAAGTTGTACCGTATAATAAATAAAATACACAGATAGAGAGGCGAAAGCTAACCGCCTTGCAAACTTTAAATCCTCCCAACTTAACGCTCATCATGGAAAGTACCTCCACAACCATCCATTTCAACCAGAGTAAGCGCTTGAAGCTAATTCCAGCACGTAACTCGGCATAAGTAAAGAGAACCGTAATGTGGATACATATATATTTACATATGTATATGTAAGTTTACTCCTTCTGCAGAAGTCACGTTGCTTGCTTGACAATCTGGAATTTCTCTATTCCCCACATTTCGCATATTGTGGGTATGAGTGAACTTGAGAATCACGCATTTTGGGAAGAGAAGGGACACAGTTTATATTTAATGTGCGGTAAAGTTGTACACCTGACAATATCATATTCTTTATGGCTTCAGGTCATTAACAGCTACCAACGACCTGATAATTGGTTAATGTTTCCAATTACAATCATAAATTCAATAACGACCTTTTACTTTCTTTCTGAAATGTCAGGACAAACATTGCAAACCCTTTATCATTTCTAACTAATAAGTTGGAAGAAGGCGCGTGAAGAATTATAAGTTTTGCTTGCTCCCTCAACCTAAAACTTCCTTTCAGCAATAATTATGGTCCGCCTCAACCAAGAATATGGTATGTGATAAAAGAACTTTGTTGTTGCAACCGTGTCTGCTGCGAAAGACATTGCAAATTACAAAAGTCTTATAAGCACTCTAATTCGTCTCGATATCCTTATACATTCCTCCGACACGATCAGAATCACGCAATCCAAATATGTAGTTCCTCCTCAACCTATTCACTCTTCAATACATTTTATTTTGTATTGATTTCTACGAAACTTCAAGTTTCCACATTCGTGGCCGTGTTTTGACTGAGGGTTTCCTTGTAACTTATTCTAGGCTCGGAGAAGACAAGGCGTCGAAAACATTTGTAAGTGACTGGTTGTTGCTGATGCTTATTAAGACACCACTAGCGGTTCTGTTTATGTTGTTACTACTTATGGACTGTTTCGCTGCTCCTACTCAAAATTCCGTGGGTGTAGGAAAATAGGTCGATCCTTGAAATCTAATGAAGCTCAGCATGAAGTAAAGCACGCACAGGAGAAAGGATGAGAAAAGCGAAAGGGGAAAGAAGAAAAACCAAACCTGTCGGTTGCAATGAACACTGATATGATTGTGACTGTTGGCTTGGATTGCTTACATTCCTGTTTAGATAGTTCAATTTTTTTCTACATGATTTGGCCTGCTTCGCTGGGCGGTTCTCTCTAAATGTTACGCAACCATTGGGATTTTGTGAAGACATAGTTAGCCCCATGAACACTGGCAAGTGTAGATGTGCAATGGGCCAGTGTGTAGGTGCTTGCCTTCCTCGTACATATATATAAACTCCCTTGCTCACCAGTAAAAATTGACCGCAGTGTGGACTCCTCTGATCGCACGAAGTTTTGCCCAAATTGCAACAAATCATCCACCACAAAACAGTATGCTATTCTGAAACGAAAAGTCTCACGCTAAATACCCACCGTCTATAGAGTTTTTTTTATCGCTATCAAACTGAGAGTCAGTGGACTATTGTACTTTTTCAAAAGTGGACTGATGTGGCGTGTGCAAACTTACTTTATTTCAATATTACACTTTGGTAAGTACGCCTGCGGTGTAAAAATTGGCAGTTGTAAAAAGTTTCAGCTCATTTGCAAATTAAACCCAGCGAAAATTTACAAATTCGGTCGGGTGTGCGATCTGCCAACGTGTAGCGTGCAGGCAATCATGTTTCGGGTTTTTGCAGGTACAATAAATTCTCGCGTTGTTGCGCAGTTGTAAAGTTCATTACACCGTGGACGTCGTAGTCCATAAACTAACATGACTCGCTTTTTTCTCTCTTTCTCGCATGAAGGCGGTGTGTTGGTGGGTAGTAGGCATTCACACATGGCGTGCCATGATTTTAACCAAATAACTTTTTTCCTTTATACTAACTAAGCAGTATGCAAGTTATGACAAAATTATGCATATTGCCCAACACGTTTTCTATGCATTTTATGAATATTATTATTATCATTAGAGTAATGTACCTCGGGAAAGGCTGGAGCGCGAACAACTCTGAAAGAAGCTTTTTAAACTAGATGGCAAATAAAAGGCATTTTATGACCATCAACTCTGTTGGATGCCATTACTTTACTTTAAAAAGTAAGCTCAAGGCTTGTATGCATAATAATAATGAAAATCCGGAGGAGGATATACACGTACACCTACCATTATGAAGGATGTTACCAGGGATAAAATAGACTTGGTCGTCCGTGAGTGAGCACACGTCCATTGTTGCCATCTTTCCGTGGGTGGTTATTCAGTCGGTGCTGACTCCACTCACATGCATGGAACAACGTGTACAGTGATGTTTTTTAAGAACAACATCAGACCTAAAAGCATACCTAGTCAGATGCACACCTCTTCGAGTGGGATTATATGCGTGTCTATGTATGTGAATATTCAAGTCCAAGACTCCAATTTTTCGTCTCCAAATTTTTCTCGATTTTTTAAGTAATAACTCTATCCTGCTTCATTTTAACTCACACCGTGAATACGTACATCCACTAAAAGAGAAAGCGGAGAAAACTCAAGCCTATTATAATTTACCTGGGAATATTCATGTTGGCAGGGAAAGAGCTAGTTAGTCTGCCTGGCTCAAGAAATAATAGTCTTTTTACATACTTTTTAAAGCTCACGTCTTCCGTTTTCTCACATTTGTGAAGCACACACTGACTACAACTACACGTCAGTGAAAGCATTGGAAACAGAACAAGAAAAAAGGAGAGACCTGAAAGGGGAGTCTTATTCATATCCGCTTTACTTATCCTTTCCTTCTCAGCTCATTGTCTTGCCGTATAATAATGATTTTGCTATTTGCAATGCATGAACATGTCACCGGAAATAAGCATGGGATACGGATAACAATGTGGGCACCAGCAACATTTCCACAGAAAAGCATGCAAAAATATATTCTGACTGGGTTGAGTTGAATGAAAGCTACTGTTGGAGGTGTAAAAGTCCATACTTTCCGTTTCCATTGCTTTATTGCAGGCTCACTATACAAAAGCGGGAAGTACAGGGCTGAATTATTATACTGTACATCATTCAAGGAAATAAAATAATGAAATCCTTCTTCCTTACTGCCCTTTTTGCACTTCTCAACTTGCTGCTCCGTTTCCCCCTTTTTTTCATTCCAAAGGATTTCATTAGTGATAGTAGCACGCAGATACATTTTAGCCAATAAGTTAGCTTTGCAAATGTGTAATTGGACCAGTGCTTCAAAAGTTTGAACAATGGTGTGGAGGAAGCCACCTATACTATTTGGCTCGTGTTAGAATGGAATGCATGAAAAAGTATAACTTGTAACGTTTCTATTTGAATACCATGAAGTCTTTTTTTAAATAGTGGGCGAGAAGATAGGCGAGAAAAAAGGACTTTCTAAAGTTTCATTAACGTCAGAGTAAATGGCACTCTTCCACAATTCCGAAGATGTGTATCTGCATTCTTGCCGTAGCAAGAAATGAACGAGCATCTCACTTCTAAAAAAACGTGTTTTCTTGAATAGCTTACAAAGTGTGCGTACATGTATTTATATCTTCATTTTCTCCGGTTTTGCATGGTCCAAAGGGCGCTGCTAGGTTGGTCGCGTTTGTTAGACCATTTCTCTTTCAATGCTTTCCTTTCCCTTTAAAATGAAGAATGGCGAAGGTCTGCTTCAAACTATATTCGCATTTCACCTGAAGGCCCTTTTTCCACTTTTCCTTTTTTCCTTAACAGCGCTTTGCAATTTTCATCTAATTTAAATCAAAATAAATGAACACACAAGAAGACCGACACTCAGAGTTTGGCTCGTTCTTTATGAAGCAAAGAAAGTGCCTGTTGGTTCCTTAGGAGAGCATAAATGCATGAAAATCTATGAGAGAGCTCCGACTACATTCTCAAGATATCAGTGAAGGGAAGGTGTTGATGAGAAAGGAAAATATTTATGGATGACAGTAATCGACACGGAAATTGAATCCTTTTCCTTGCCGCAAGAGACAAAAAAGATTGCATCTGCGAGCCGTAGAAAAAGTTGATATTAAAAGGAAAACAAAGTACTATTAAATCTTACATTAAGCGTTTCTGCGCTCAGCACATAAACTTCCTAACGTGAGCGCAGGGATATGTTGGCGTTTTTACGGGCTTCCTTCCATCAACTAAATCAAAATTTTCCTGCGGATGTAATAGAACTTGACACGACTACGAAATTCATCTTTTCTGCGGGGAAAAATATGGATGAATCAGTTTCATGGAGTGCACACTGGTTTACTGGAGCGCTGAGCCTGGATCTCGCTGTCAAGTCCTTCCTTTGGAAGCGCGTGAATTTTTTTCACCCTGCTCCTTTTATGAAATGATGAATTTCAGTGTGATGCAAATTCACGTGTTTGTTGTGAATATCTCCTATGTTCTCACACGAATACATTTGGCAAGTAATATTCAGGTTAGATAGGGAAATATGGGATGAAAATTCTTAAGGTAAACCAACCAGGGAGGAATGATTCAGAACTCCTCTTTCGTGAAAGGAATGTGGTAAATTGAATTTTGTTATTCGTTCACATCGGATGATTCAATACTCTGGCCTTATGTAAAAGAGGAGTGCGAATATTGGAGTATTTTTTTTTAAAATATTCCTTTCAGTCAGTCTTCTGCTGTCCTACTTTAGGTTCAACGTCGATGCAGAATGTTTTTTCTAATGCATAGCTTACTCGATTATTGTGCGCATATTTCTCGGTGTTGCTTGTCAGTAGGGAGCTATACTACATCACTCCCTTTATCATTGGTAATATATTCTCCATGATCAAGTAATTTTGATTCGTGAAATCGCACGAATATTTTTTGGAACAAAAAAACCAAAGCATAACACTACTAAGATTTCCGTACGTTTTCCTGTATTGTATATTTGATTGCGCGTGCTTCACTGTATGGAGAAAGTTTAATAGGACTTGCGTCTTCTTCGCTCAAGAATATGGAAACACAACATGCATGGTCTGCTATCTCATTCATTGTCCTTCGGCAAGGAGAGGAAGAAGGTTTTCCCTGTTACAATATTCAAAAAGTTTTCACATTTTCACGTTTTCCATTCTGCAAAAAAATGTGCATAGCTTGAGGATATGGCAAAGCGACACGCTGGATTAGCAAGGAATTTTTTTGGTGATGGGGGTACCACACCAAACTCGAAGATTGCGAACAAACAAGTCAGCAAAAACAGGTTTTTCTCGACTAAACAGTTGCTTCACAGCACACTTCTTTGCATATTACATATGATTACCGTTATAGCAAGCAAACATGGATATCTTGTTATGTGTGGCGCGGCGGCTGTAGAGAGAATTTTTCCTCCTAATAGAAAAATACAATCATGTTTATACTCTCGGTGTAAAGATAACTTGTTCCTTTCGCTCGCGTTGTTGGTGAGTAGTGAGGATGTGTAGCGCTCTCAAAAGGCAGAATCGATTTCTCAATGCAGACAAAATTAGCTCAAACCAGGAAGGAGGTACCTTCCCGACGCTCTTACGTGCCTAAATAATAATATGGTTTCGTGGTGCCTAAAATCGTGTAGCTTTGATAAAGGGAAATCTATGCACTAAATATCCTGTGTTTATTATTAGGTAAGACAATATTGGTGTATTCCATATTGGTGTACAACTGCGAGCAGTTTCACGTGGAAAATGGTGCTATACGTTTTATTCATTCGTTCTATGTAATTTTACTTGTCATACCCGCATACTTACAGCCAGCCTTCATATTACAGCATTAGCACAACATGCAAGTTTTTCCTGCTTTCATACTTCCCCAATGTGCATACATATACTTTTTTTCTCTAAGTGTATGGGATAATAGTGCTAGCTTTCACTCCTGTCGCCGTAACGCAACACTATTACTCTTACGAAATTGTGTTTCTGAACAACTTTGGTTGTATTAAGTAAGATAGCAAAATAATAAACGGCATCAAACACCATTTTCCCTGGTAATTGTACCAGTTTTCTGTTTACCAGAAAAGTGTAGCAACATGCGACAAGTATAGTCTCATAGCAGAAGGAAAGAGCATATATGAATACAAGTTAGCACATGCATTTTAATACTGGCCATTCCCAATTCAAGTATGGATGATTACTGGAGCGAAGCAAGGAAGTGAAAGTATGTGCAAGCAAAGCAGGGGAATTCCCTTCCTCCCTGCCTTTTCCTCCGGAAATGGTGTCATTCATTCCTTCTCCTGTTCCAAGAGAGAATCCTTGAAAAACATGAGACAGGAAGTCAGAGGGCTTATTCATGCTTCCAGAGAGAGAGAGAGAGAGAGAGAGAGTACACTCCGGATCAAACTCGCTGTGTTTTCATAGGAGACCCAGAGTGCGATCTGCGTATGCACATTCAGGAAAGCGGACTAAAGATATAGTCATTAATACGTACACTGGATTCGTCTGTGTACATAGAAGTAAAAAAATGTGTGCAGAGGGCTTACATGCCTGCCTCGTGAGGAAGCAATGTTTGAAACATGTCTGCCGGATTTACAGTACATGAATGAAAATACAGGTGGACGTGTGTGTGAGAAAGTGTGTGTGTGTGTGTGTGTGAGAGAGAGAGAGAGAGAGCAGTAATGGGAAACTTAAATTCATTCTTGTGCCACTTCTTCACTTGTCGTGGGAGTTTCCGCGTCTGAATGCCTGCGTGAGTACTTTCCAAAATTCCAATTTTACAACTCTCTCAAACATATTTAATGCAAGCGAATAACTGCACCTGTACATTTTTACTGTCTCATTCCACCATATAGTGAAGATATGCTGATGATGTGCTCAGCGGAAATAAAGTGAAGAAACAAGAAAATCATTAGAAACTACAGAAGTTTAAAATAGGTATCATGTATGAGTGCACTAAATGTATTTTACGTTGTCCGTGATCGGTTTTTTGCAAGAAAGAAATCTCATTTGTAAGTTGAAACTTTCATTATTCTTCAATTACTCTAGTTTTGAGCGGTGTTTTTTTGCCACGGTAATATAGGTTCGCTAGGTCAGTCAGGATAGCAAGATATGTGCTGTGGCACACACTACACCATTTTTACATACCGCACAACCTTTTTTTAATGTTCCAAGCAAATTGCTAGCTGACGACGGTAATGAAGATCGATTTATTCCGAAAATTGCCAGAATCACAGGAAAAGAGCAAATGATTTCCAAATCACCACCAATAATAACTTTAGCCACACAGCACACCAGCAGTAACAGGAAAAAGGCAGCTGGATGACGAGTTTGATAATTGCATGCAGATATACCCCACTAATATTATATTGCCATGTCGTTTGCTACCTTTATTACTACCTTTTTGTTCGTTGCTTTTGTTTCCCATTTTTTGTGAGGTGACATGTCGGCTACGTACAACTCTCTTCCTGGCAGCGTGCATTGGACTCCTGGAATTTTGGAGGTGAAATTCTGGAGAAGCCTAGGTGCGTCAATTAATGTGTCACATAAACTGGCTGGCCAGGCATTTCTGTGGAAGTGTAAGCAACTCTGCCATTCGCCACACGATTCTGTTGTTTGGTTGACAGGCCAGCACGTAATAATGGGTTGAGTGAAACTTTCTAATATGCGAGGTCATATACCTGATACATCACGTAAGCAGCATGGGCGTAGATTTGAACCGTGAGATGTAATCATTTTTATTTTAAGTCTTATTTTTATTAGTTTTTTGTTATCGTCTACGATAGTAGAGGTAGAAAAACGTGGCGCAAACAAAGGAAACTTAAGTGCCCACGTTACAGTACGCAAAACAATGGAAGCCATTAGCCGAATTGATTTTCCACAGTTGAAAATGTTCCACGAAGGTCATAAAAATTGTTATTGTTGAATATCCTGTGATCTAAAAACAGAGGAGAAATAGCTCAAATGACTTTGCAGAATCTGATAAATTGACCGTATTTTATGTGCAGCTGCTACTATACCATTGTATTTAAAACCCGCTTTCCAACATTCTGGTATGAGTTTAACTGACTGATCTCATGAAAGTGCCCGGATGTGTTTCGGATCCACAGTTTGAGATTTTTTTGTACAATGATTCATTTAATCTCATTTTGTATAAAGTGTAATTTGAAACTTACTATCAACCATATTTACTGCGTCACTACACCCATTTGTGGAGTGTACCGTTGTTCACAAAGTTTTGTGTCCGCAGCTTATGATTTATTGTTGTTTAGCCTCTGCAAAACAGAGATGGATCGCAAGCTTAGAAAAGATTGAGTGCTTGTTTGGAACATGTAAAACTTGTGGAATAATAGCTGTGCATGAGCGCACAGCTTTTTGTGGCTTCTCTCTAGAATAGTTCTGTTTTCTCCACACTTTTCGAGAAGATTAAGCTCAGCGATTAAACAATTTACATTTGGCAGTCCAATGGCCAGGAATATTCCAAAACATGGTTGCAAAAACTAGGTTGGTTCGCACATAAAAGCAGATTAAAGCTGTAAGTGGTGTTTGGGAGTGATACCGCGAGTGATAGGGAAAGTAGGTTTAATGATCCATTTGAGCAGAAAATTGGTAACATTTGTGCTGAAAATTGGAGGAATTTGAATCCGACTGAACCGAAGTGTGCTTCTCAAACTAGTTTCTGGGGCGAATTAAAACAATACTTACTAATAAATTACTTTTAAAGTGATGATGCGGCGCAGGCAGCCGGACACATTTTGAGAGACATTGAGACTATTTAGTCGGTCGGAAGCACAGATATAATGAAACATTAAAGTAGAAAGGAAATGTATGTAAAGCGGCTTTATTCCCAAATGTTGTGTCCTTCAATTCAATGCACAATACTCATGAAAAAAAAACAAATTGGTGTTACTGACTCTCAATTCCAGTTGCAAAACAAGGTAAAAAACTAATGCCTACCTACATTAACAACTGACATAGAGTAAAGTTGTACCCAACTCGAACTAAACAAGGAGAAAAGCGAGGTCAAAGAAATGAAACGGAAGATTACATTTTATACAGACGTGTCTGTACCATTTCGGATGTACCTCACCTCCAAGCTCTCCGCTCCAACTGTTTGGTGCCGGCAGATATGCAGAGAAAAGTCTTTCCTGCTTTTGTGTCTACTTTAAGCAAAGCAAAATTGAATTCCTCTGTGAATAAAAAGCCAGTCAATTTCCTGCCGACTTGAGCTTCTCCCACTCAGCAACAACGAAATGTAAAGCAAAGGAGGCAGCAGCAGCAGCAATGAGTTGAGTGAGCGGTGGTGCTGGTATGTAGCAACTTGAAATATCACGAAGCATAACGTTATGACGTTGGCGAATGTGTCTACGTTTTTTCACAGACCTACAACTTTGGATTTGCACTTCAGCCACGACTTTGCCATTACACAGAGAAAACACGCTTTCATTCCGAAAAAAAAGTTAAAAAAAACTGACCTTGGAATCTGGAATTTAGTCAATATTTTAAAACTGTATGCATCTTGCATTGTGTAACGTTCTCCTACTGCTTTGCTTTTCACTCGCCACTCTGCCGAGAAAGAAAAAAGTAAAATGTAATATATTAATGTGTCATGTCATATGGTGTAGTATCTCCTCATCCGCAAAGGCAACCCTTGGTTTTTCTTTCACGTTCATGTGCTCCACATTTTCACATATGGCTGCAATCCAATGTATTCACGCCGGCAGGCATTCCAGATCTATAACTAAGAAAACTTACTCAAAGCCTTATGTGAATGCTTTCTTTGCTCTTTTACAGTCAGCTCATTCAATATTTTGTAGTTTATACAAGAAAAAATGTCCGGGGTAGAAAAGGTCCCAATTTAAAATTCCCTCTGCCTACAAGCTTCCTTTCTGGATCGTTGTGTTGAGAGAATGAGAACAACAGTAGGTACAAACGCACACACGACATCCATAAATGTATTCATGTGTTGCGGTTATTATTTGAATATTTTTTTTACTCAACCTGCCATACCGGGTTCTCATCTGCTAAAAAATTCGCTCCGGTTTATCCGTCCTACTAATATAAAAAAGTAGCAAACCTTTTTTGCTTCTTTTCTTTCAGGCTAAAAAGTTGGTCATATTTTACTTTATATTGAAAATGTACTGTGTCCTTATGTGAACGTGGCGGAGGGGCGCTACCAAGAGGACAAGAAAAGAAAACAAGGTTACTTTTACTACACGTCTTCCATTTGTTATTATTACTTACTTTCTGTACAATATTAGTAGGGAACGGCAGCCTTTTGTGTATGTGTGTGTGTGTGTGGGATTCACTGAGTGCAATTTTGTAAGGCGAAACATGGTAAAAATTCCATTACTTTCAAAAGTTCACAAGGGCATTTTACAATGCGATGAGAAGTATTATTACCACTTCACATGTGCGCGGAGCAAAGCCACGTCCTTTTCTTGTGTTGTTGTCGCGAATGCGAATTCAGAATACCTACATATATAATACGTAACAATATGAGGAAAATATAATGAAAGTACAAATATATGTATATGTTGATGATGATGATGATATGATGACAGCGAAGTAGCAATCGTGTATGCTTACCAATTGCGACTGCGACCCATTACAACTGTTTTGCCACCAACGAAGAGAGTGAACTTTACATCAAGTTGAAAATTGTCTTCCCTTCTTCCATCAGCTCAAAAGGAGTACTTGTATACGAGCAACTTAGGAATCAGCGGAATAAAAAAGGAGACACATGAATAGATGAGCTGTGTGCTCTTTGTGATGTTACCACTGCGTATCAGTGTCATGGCGTGTGGTACTTTGTGCTGTAAGCCTCTTATGTCATTGGAATAATGGATTCTATCGCATAAAATGCCAATCGCATAATATAAACATGTTCCATCACACAGCTCCATGAAGAATTTATTTGGTGTGTGGTCATGTACACTACTTATTCGACACTACTTGAGTGCTTCAGGTGGATCTTTTTCCTTTTCATTTGTTCCACAAAAATTTGTAAGTAAATTGAAAGGAGTTGGGTAGCACAAAATAACTCCTTTGATGGAACCATCTCTATGCGTACAAGTGTGTATTTGGAAGGGAATAAGGGCAACAGGAATGAGTAGAAAGGACAACATGAAAATTTTATTATTTCCCGCTCTTCTGTCAATACGCTTGCCTGTTTTCTTCTGGGATTACTTGTGTTACACAAATACCCAGAAAATTAGAGATAAGTACTTCGATAATAAACTCATTCACAATCGCTGTAACATGCTCAGTTAAAGTTAAAACGGTATCCAGCCTAACGAGGCTTGATTAAAATAGGGAGGGTCACTTTTTTCAACTGGAAAGGTCACCTTCAAGGCTTCCCGACCAAAAGGAATTGAGATTGCCTGCTCCTACCATGTGAAAATTTTGTTGCAAGAATTCACCTTTTGAAGTCAGCAGAAATGCTTTAGACCTGCATGCCTCATCTCAGCTCTGCCCACACGTTCTTAAATTATTCTGAAAATTTGGAAACGATAAAGGAGAGTAATGCATTTTCGCGTTATTGAGTAATGGACCGTGCCACTCCGTGCGTAGAGTAAAGGAGCTGCAACTGTAGTCCTGCTGTTGTAGATGAACGAAAGAGAAAACAAGGATTTATTTGAAAACATTTTAATGCATTCAATTGTTATTCGTTTGTAATTAAGCCAGTCAACTGAAAGGGTCACCCTTGCTCTTTACCCGTGCTTCAAGAAAGGTGAAAGTCTGTGTAATAGGGGTACCATAGGAGTGTGGTCGACGCGCCTCGCGTCGAGAAGGAATAAAGTCTTCCTCATTAATTTTAAGTGCTCAAGTTTCCTTCAAGTAATTAAATCCAATAGCTAAATAAGTTTAGACGCTGCTGACGACTGGACTGGCCTGGACGGAGGAAAGGAGAAAGCATGAGACATATAAATACATTGTTGATTTGTATGTAGAAGCCATTATTTGCGTGTATTGCTTAAAAAACCAATAGAAATTCAGCGTGAGCTGAAGAATCATCCACTAGCCGACTTTTCATCCAGAAATTAATTCATCTAGAATGTAATGAAGGAGAAAGCAGCGCTAAACGCTGTTATTTGTGCCGAATCACCTTTTTCCTTGGCTATTGCTTTCTTCTAGACATCCCAATAAATATATTAAGCGCCAGTAATGTTACTTTCAGCTTCGCCTTGGGACGTTGAGTTATTGTAGTTGCCTACAAAAGGAATTTTTATCACGCTTGTCCCATGGAAGTCAAAGGCGCAGTTGCTTACTACGTTTTTGTTTTATTTTCATGAAAGTTTGTTTCTCTCTCTGAGAACTTTGTTGCTCGAAAACATGCCAAGAGTTACGACCAGAAAATTCCGGATAGATGTGATGTCTAAATAATATTGTGAGGCGGGGCAATTAAATGCAGCAGCGCAACACAACGTGGTATGCTCCCAATGCAACCTTTTGTTTGTTGTTTGCTCTCCGAAATTTTTGTGAACAAAGTATACTCGCACACTCTCGCATATTATGTTTTGCAATTTGTGCAGAAGAACTTAACTATTTAAGGTATTTGCGATGCACAATAGGATAACGAAATATCACACAGATATTTGCTGGAGCACAAAGGCAGCCACAGCCAAGCAAAAATAATAATGAAGGAGATAAGTTTTGCTTTCAATTTTCTTTCCATTTGTGTGACGAGTCTCGTTGGACTAAAAATGGGATCAGAGTATTCTAACCAGAAACAACGGCCTCTCCATTCACTATAATAATAATAATTATTGTGGTGTCTACGTCGACAGGGAATAGGAATGTGGTCTTATTATCTTAAAAAGGGTTCCCATTTGAGTATTTATTTCCATGAACTCTCATTTGTTTCAAAGCCCAACAATACCCAAACTCTGAACAAAAGAAAAAGTGAATAAACTTTTACACAATGCCTCTTTCCCAAGCATTTCTATTTAAAGAACCGAAACCGAATGGGTTTCACTTCTTGACTTTTTTGTTGAATCGTATGCACTTTTCAGAGTATACTCACAACAACATAGTCGTAAACAAAGTTTCCGCAGCATTAGTGCACCGGCAAAATCCTTTCTACGTCGAAAAGTGAATTGACAAACTTGGAACCGTCAAACTGCATCTAAATTTCATGGAGCCCGCCCTCCTCCTGCATTGCATCCTTTATTATTATTATTGTAACAAAAAAGTCAAGTCACATTTTGCTGGGTGCATTGTGTTTTTCCGATTGTACACATTCCTATCGCACATTATTATTATGACTGTTCTCGTTTCGAACAAAAAAGTTTTTCCTCTTCTAGCCAAGGGCAAAAAGTTGTGCATGCATCTGAGTTAGCAACAGTAGGCAACGCTGCTGTTCTCTGGTGCAATCAGAAAGTCTGAGAGGAGCTTACAGCTTAACTCGTGTGTGTATTATTATCGAAGAAGAGGAAACGTGCAGTTGTGATTCAAACGAAAGGATATAAAATATAATGCAGTGCAGCGACTGAATATATGCATAGGCATAAATGCAAAAGAATAAAAATACTGAACACACATGTATTTATTTTAAAGGAAGGATACAAAAAACGGAAAGTCATACGATCACCACACCAGCCCAAACTTTATAATGCCCTCCCTCAGTTTGATCATCCTTTACTTTTTCTCTTTGCGACAAAGCCACTTGGTATAGAATAGTATTATATTTCCATATATCTTTGAACGTACGTGGAACGAGTTACGTTTATGTAATAATAATAAAAGGAAAAAAATCTTCTAATCTGACCCTCCGTTTTTTCTCTCAAATAAATCGAATCATTTTTTTCCTTCTGTATTTACCGAGTCAGTTCACTTTCCATTCTGTAGATACACATATATAGGAATACAATAATAAACCAAAAAGGGACGGATGGATGACGACGGGGCAAACTAAAGAAAGCTGAATAAAGAGGGAGAAAGTAATCAATGAAATGCAGTAAAAATCTTCTCTCCGCTCGAGGTTATTTTCTTTTGTGTGTGAGTGTGTGTGTGTGTGGGTTTGTTCCCAAACACCATCGTATCACAGACTTTCCTCTTTCTTGCTTGTGAAGCGACACAGGCAGATATACTTGGTGTCAGTGCAATGCACTCGCACTTGCTGCACACGTAACAACCAGTGAGCACAGAAAGGAAGGCAAACAAAAGTACAGCCAACTGTAGCAAAAATATAGACTAAAAGCCTGTAATCTTTTTTCCCCGTCTTTGTATATTATCACTAACTTTTCCTTGACTGAGCTATGGTACTCATCCGCAACCGTATTAAAAAATATACCTAAGGTTTTTTTGTGAAACAGTCTTAATATTAGCAGTGGCAGATGTAGCTCTACGTACATAAATCTAGCTGGTTGGAAAACAAGGAAAGTTTATTTCCTGGCGGCATGTACGTAATATGTGTAGGCGCAATCGTATGATTCCCTTGCTTTATCTTTTCTTTTAGTCGGACTTTTCTCTTTAGGTTTATTTCTGTAGTTTCTCTTGCTCAGAGTTGTAATGAATTCTCACAGACTGTTTCACCCTCCTCCGCAGACTTTTTTATATTTCATCATCATGATTTTCTTTTATTTCATTTTATTTTATTATATTGCATACCTATCTGTTTTTTTCCAGAACTTGAAAATACATACTTCAACTCTTCATTGTGTTTTGTTTCTTGAATCGATTAGGTATTATTATTTTTCCTAGTGCAGCGGCAACAGCACAAGTGCTACAATGAATTATAACTTTTTATTGGGAGCAGTTCGTTGCAGAGAAAATTGTCGGCTGCACAAGTGAAACTATATTTCTTATTATTTATTATGGTGGCGAGTTGAGTAAATACGTACTCCATCACAGCCAACATGCCGAAAATGTGTAACAACAATAATACATAATGCAGTCCAATGATCAATTCTTTTCCTTTTGTGTCGAGAAGTTCTTTTCATTTATTGTTCACAGGATTTGTTATGTGTTAAATTTTGCCCGAATTCCCCTTATTCAATTTTTTGCTCATATTAAAGTATATTTATTGTCTTTTCTGCTATAGTTGGATATTTCTTTTCAATTCTGATACAATACTTGCAGTTACTTTTACATGCGAGGAATCCGTACTTTCGTTGTTGGTATGAATGTAACGTGTCATTGTTAAACAATGTAAGGTACCCAGTACCTAACCCATTTTTTGTCGTTCATTCTATCGCCGCAAACATTCAAAGCTGCTCGTATACAAATAAGAGAAAAGTTGTACCAGTACCAGTTACTGCACAAAACTACCAAACCCACCCATGTTGAGTGGTAAATAAAGTCGATAGGAAAGCCCGACTTTACAAGACAACATAACTAATGCTACTCAGGATTTCATGCGGATTATATTAATGAAAAGGGGAAAGAAAATTGAGAGGGAGGCGTACAACAAAACGGGAAAGGAGCATTGTTTTCTCCATTTTCTCTCCCATTCTCTTTTACTTGCGTTCTAATCGTAATGGTACATAATTATATTAAAGGTCCAGTGAGATAAAACCAAGGCAAAGGACTTATTGAGCGTTACGCATCGTTCTGCTGCTGTGTTTACTAATATAGTCATTGGTATTGTTTCAGAGAAGGATAATGATACTGAACAAAAACTCCATAACATTTATTTAGGGACTTTCACTGACTCAATGCGTGAAAATGACTTGAAACAACGGCAGGCTTTTGGTGCATAAATGAAATGAAAATGTAACCTTGCAACCCTTTCTATTTTTACTGCTGAAATTTCACAAGGTAGGTGGCCATGCTGAGTTAATAAAATTCTGTCGACAACCACACTCACTCCAACACTGCCAACGATCCAATTCAGCAGTAGTAGTAATAATAATAATTATTATTATGACTAAGTTTTCTGATCGTATAACTCTCCTGGTTGTGAGCATTTAACGTTTTGGGCTCATTTATTATTAAAGTAGCAGATGAAACGAAACTATGTTGGGCCTTGGAAGATGATGGTGCAGCAATGGCTATTGCTTTGCAGTCGTCTGAGCACCATGTAATCTCTTGATTTCACCAAGTGGATTAACTTCTCATCACTTTTGTTTGGCTGAGTCTGTGAAGGGAGATGCTACATTGGGAGCAAGGCGGAAATGTGTAGCGGTTCAACCTTGAGCCAGCAAAGAAATCCTCTCGGTCCCCTCTCCATCGGAATTAAAGCGTTGCGTAATTAAAGAGGTGATACATTTTCTTAATCTGATGATAAGACAAGATTATGGGAGGAAATGCAAAGGGTATTGCATCATCAACTCTTGACTTTCATCGAGAACGACTGCGGCAAAAAATGGAGCGAGCGAAGTGAGAGAAGTTTGGCTTCTGGGTTGTGAAATGGCGCAACTCGTAAACTGATTCTCATTATCGCTGCACTGCTCCATTTCTAATTGAATGTACGTAATCTTAATGAAATCCATCTGCTGCATTCCATAAATACTTTTTGGAGCAAAAATGAAAAATAATGAAAATGCCTGGCATGTTCAATCCATCCGTTAAAGCTGAATTTGGTACGAATTCGTGAATAAATGAGTAAATGTTTGAGCCAAAGACGTAAATGTTAACGGGTTAATATCCAGAGTGCTAGTTTTGTTGGTTTGGTTAAAAGAAAAACCCAAAACATAACGAAGTAAATGTACACGTCTAGGGCGTGTGCACCTTGTTTTAGAAACAACATGACCGGGAGAAAGCTGGTAATTTACGATATGGGCGGAGGTGTGCATACCTGTTAGTATAGGTTGTGTATAGCTCAATCTCCTTCTCTGCTTTGATCCATTCATGCTTCCTTCTCTGAATCCACCTTTTACTTAATCGGAAATGAGTGTGAGCGGAAACGGAGGATCACATGAAAATGAAAGTGGTAATGGGATGAGCACCAAAGTACATAAAATGAGGATACACAAAGTACGTGTGTGCATTTTTTGGATTTCCTACCTGTCCCTGGGTAGTTCCCCCTTTTTCTCGGCTTGACTGCCGTCAGTTGTTTGTTTAGTGCAAAGGTGAAATTGAGTTCCACTTTGGGAGAAATGGAAAAAGTTACATTTTATATCACATGATTATAATTCATTCACATGTTTCAGAGAAGATTGCATGCATGTGTAACAACCAAATCCATTTGTTTTTACCTACTAAGCTGT
>JAHZNF010004367.1:0-14288 GCA_027744215.1 Troglopedetes dispersus
ATTTTCACTGATATCGGTTATTCACTTTAATACTTAGTCGAGAAATCCAAACAGTAATTTTTCATTTCATTAATTATATTATTGGGATGCTGACTGCTGGCTTCGCACAAGTGATGTATTTGAGAGCAGGTAAGCGATATGAGTTAACATATGCCAAAGGATTTTTTTTAAAGATACGAAGATATAACTTTTTTTTATTCAAGTGCTTTACTTAATAATAGTTGAATATTTAATGCGAAAGATTTAAGAGCCAGATACATGCATGGTTGCGTTTCATGAATGCTGGTTGGTGAGCTATTGCGCGCGGTAGTGTTGGAGCCGAGAAAGGAAGTGCTTGTTGTATATCATCGATCGACAAGCACGATGCTATAATATTTCATGGATATATAAATCATCCTTATCGTAAATCGCAACCACTTTTCTTCGTGAATGAACATCAACTGTGTGTTTTACATGAAAAAACACGAAATGCTAAACGGTCATATTTTTTCTATAAAAATCGTATTTTTACCGATGAGCCAAACGTAAAATCATACATCATAGCATCATATTATGTACAATCATATCTTACAAACAATACACACTTTATGGTTGCTCATTTTAAGACAGTTCTCATTCATTGAAGTTACCTCAAGTTACTCACTAAATATCTAACAATTTTGCTTAATTTTCTGTTTTTAGGTTGAAGGAAAGTCTACGTTGGATCCTTCCCTTTTATGTTCTGTGCTCTGCTGATTGTTGGACAATGATTAGTGATTTGACATTATTTTCCTCGATAATTTGAGTCGTACCGTGAAGCAGCACACATTAAAGTGTCATTCTATCAGTCAATTGATGGAACTGTTAATTTGAAATTGATGATGAATGACTAGTTGAGTACTAACAAATAACTTAAAAGAGTGAAACAATATGTTTAAACAATGAACACATTCATGTGTATAAAAGAATTTTACCACCGCAGTATAGAGTTTCGTTCGCTTGGAGCGTTAATCAGAAAAGTGTGCATGTGTGTGCGATCCTGAAAAAAATATTATTGTTTGTGCTAAAAAACGACAAGTGACCTCTGACTCGATATGATTGGTGTGTGTGGTTGGTGGTGATGATGACCATCTCATGTGAGTTTCACCTAATGGCTAATGAAGAAGCTCTGCGGTGGGCTTTATAGCGTCTTCACTTAATGTGTACCGTCATCATCATCAGTGTACATCATTGTCTAGAAAACCACAGGTCGAGGTCTTGTAAAAAGTCATCATTTTTCTCAGCAAGTGCAGCACATTAGCACCAGCTGCCGCTCTCTGGCTCCGCCATATCCACTTCTATAATTTTCCAAAGAAGACAACCAAACCAAATAATAATAATAATAATGTGAAGGAAGTGAGAAAAAAATGAGCGAAGGATAATTTTTCCCCTCTTCATCTTCATATATTCTCTTCTCTTTTCACCTATCGTCAATTACCAAGAATTTGTAACTTGAAAATATCTTCTCCCTATTCAACGTGTTGCCCCTTTTTGGTTGTCATTTTACGCAGCTAGTAAATACCAGTCTCGTCTGTTTTTATGCTCATTAGGCAACATTGAAAACAAGAGGATAATTCGGGACGATTTCAACAATAACAAAAAATACCAGTACATAAACTACACAAAAAAATACTTTTTAAAAAAGTATTAAAATGATGTGAGTCCTGTTTCCTGAACTAGCGTTTGTATATAAATGCCCGTTTTGAATTTTGAACCATAATATGTTTGGACTTCTGTGAGTATGTACAATGCCATGCTAGGCTGACAACAACAGCATCAACTTCATGATGATGATGATGTGGCTCCTTCACGGGATTCCTTTGAGTTCGAAGGGTAAGAAATAAGAATTTTTTTTCAAACTTTTTTTTCCTATCGTATTTTAATGCTCTCCATCCCATCTCTCTATTTTCCTGGGGCGTAGCACTTTGTTGCAAGCATGTATGTATAATATGGCATCTCCGAATTTCCCTGTCTCGTTGCGACTATATCACGGCGGACCCCATTGTAAGCTTTACTCATTCAATCTTTTACAGCAAATCCTACTCATGAGGATGGATATACCTAAGCACGGGCATAAAATGACTGAAATAAATAATACGCAGTTATGATACGATGATGTTGATAATAATGATGATCTGTAATCTGTATATGTTTTTTTCTCTTCAGAAAAATATTATTACTACCAGGTTTTTGTAACTCACCTTGTTCTCTTAGAGCATATAAGATTATTGTACTCAGCGCTAATCTTTATTCGACTTCCATGTAGTAAAACGTAAACATTAAAATCTACCGGAATGATTATTCAGACAGAGATACTGGTTAAGAGAAGAGAAAGAATGTAGAGGAGCGCTAAAAAAGGTAAAGTACAAAACAACTGGTAGACGATGAGAGAAGGAACAGTAAAAACAAAAGCGCGTCTCACAAAAATCCTCATCACTCTGCTCCGCAGACACTATATCACCCACTTGCAAGAGAAATGAAATGAAGGAAGCTTCTCTACAAAACTCAACAAAGATAATATATTATGACGATGATGTTGCTTTTTACTGGTACCTGATGTAGGTACAAACGGGCATGCAGTATATTACTCTCCTCTCAGAGTTCAACAAATATGTACTCGTTCGTGTGGCAAATCGTGCGTTTTGTACTGCACACCAGAGAAAGCAAATTGCTGATGATATCATTTCGTCCGATCTGCCAGTAAAAATCTGTTTTCAGAAGTGTAATGAAAGCTATAAAATGGATAATGGCAAAGTATTCTCCTTTTACTACTTTATTTTTTTTTGGTCTTGGTCATGCAAAGAAGTGCATATTGTTGGTATTTTCATATGCAATTTTCCAAATAACACAAGCCACACTACCTCATTGTAATAATGTGTAGCAGAATTGTACTACACCCAAAATTTGTTAGATTTCGCACTGCTATGATATTCCTTTATTTTTGCTCTTTTTGCTTTGCTGATCCCTCTAAGTGACGGAAACGATTTTTGATAATGCTTTTGCTACGAAATGTGGACACGGAGAATTTTTTGTGTATTAGTTTGTTTTAATAAATGTGTTTTGTTACGCTAACAGCTACAAGCAATTCTCCTCCTGAATCGCATGATTTTATTACAGTGGAAATTACAGTGAAAAAAGAAGCAGAGATAAAACAACTGTTTTCTTAATTCAAGAAAGGAAACCGGGTATACAGCAGCGAATTAAAAATCTAAGTGAACATAAAGGAAATGTTAGTTGAGGAAATGCCAACAATAATGGAAATTATATTGGTTCATTTAACTTTTCGCATTGTAATTTAATGCCGCTGCAGGGGCAATTCACAAATTCCTTAAAATGCTTATGCAAATAAGAAAAGAGACGAAGACTTCCATATAAGATAATCAGAAACAATAAATATTACGTAATAATAATATGCATATAAAACGCTTCAATAATAAACTAATGCCGATGGGTGGTGTGGTAGTGCTGGTTGTGAAGATGGATGCTATGTGGACCGGCCTCTCTCAAGAAAGATGTGTTTAGTAATTTTATTGTTTAAAACAGAAATTATGCTTGAAAGGGTCTTGGTTCTTAATGCTCAATTTTACAAGAAATGAAATATTGTTTGGAGGGAGGATGTGAGCTATTACTTTTCCGAAAATTAATGCGATATTGCAAATACTCTTATTTACATTTTGTATGATACTCTTTGTCTTTACTATCTTCAGATATTTAGGTAGCAGCGACAATTATTGGAGATCACAAACAGTAACCAGAGGTCAAATGAAATGTGTTTTAACTCATTCAGTCCTTATGGCATTGTTTCTCCCTCTTTAATAAGATGGCTCGTGCATTAGAATGGGTTAATGTTCTCTGATGAAGTCGCGACGAGTAATTGTGGCTTGGAGTTTCATCTCTATTTAGTTTTACGGATTTATTTGATGCCTGCTTTTTTCATTGCCGCGAGAATGCATCAGCGGTAGGCCTCTACAATATTCAATCGCTGAAGCGATTAGACTACAATTGCACATGAGTATTGCAAATGAAAAGCTTCACGGTGTTATAGTATAATGTAGGTAAGTCTTCGCTCCTATTTTACATTTTTCATCGTTATTTTTTACTCTTGTAAAACTGTGCTGAAGTTGACTGTTATATTCTGAGGCTCATTTAATGGTACAGGAGTTGCCACTAGCCGCATAACATTTTGCGCTTTTCAGTCAGATGACCATTCATGCATCCGGACTTTTCCCTGAGTGGAGTCAACTCTTGAAAAAAATGCTTATTTGGCTCAACATGATCCCAGCATAAACAGGCAACCATGCGTCTATCCAACAAACCCATTCTCATTTTCCAGAAGAGAGCTTCTCTAAAGGTAGTTGTGAGGATGATGAATATGCATATACGTTCCATTATTATTCCCTGTCCCTTGTTACTGGCAGATTTTTCATTACCACTCGTAGGAATCTCATCCACCACTCATTTTTGCTTTTGTTTGTTGAAATATATTAAAATGGCAAGAAAAATTCTTTTTTTGTGGGAATTCATCATCGGAAAAGAAAATGGGTTGAGTATTTCAGAATGCTCGCCTGTCTGAATACATAGCTCAAAGGGAAACAAACTTGATGAGTGAATGGCTGACAACTGACCACTGAGTTAGCAACAGTATTAAGGGAAATTATTACAATGGAGGTATTCATTGTGTTAAAAAAATGCTCAGTTTTTTTTTCATAAAAAAATATTCATGTGTGTTTAAACATTGCATTGTGTGAATGTGACTTTCATTAGTAGAATCGCGTCAGTCAATTTATTTCAACTCATTGTCTGTTGTTGTTTCCAAGCATAAAAAGTGTATCCTCGTAAAAATAGTGTACTAATGCATATTAACTACTTATGGGAGCATAATATAAAACACTCACAAAATAGAGTTAGAGAAGGTGAGTGTGAGCAGTGAGTGAAGGGACACCGCCAACAAAACAATAATAATAACGTGTGTAATCCAGGAATCACAATGAAGCCAAAGCTAGTGGGTCTGGTGAGAAATTGGTCCAATTTTAACATGCAGATAGTGTACGCAGAGTTTAACATATACCTACGCTCACTCGCTCAGACGCTTTTTTTGTAAAACTTCTACTAGAGGATTTTGTGATGAGGCGCGAGTAACTGACTAAAAAAATTTGACTTCCGCTGGAACCACTTTTTCTTTCCAGTAATTTCATTTTTACACTCACGTATTCATTTGTTGTCAAGATAATAAGTTGTTGTAAGCACAGTTTGTACAACATTATCTTGCGGCTTGTTGCTGCTGGAATGGAATCCAATTTCTCTAGTGCTGTAACTATAATATTATTATACTCTCTTGCATCTACATACTTGCATTGTATATATTTAGCATGTTCCGACAAACAATGACGTAAGTCTTGACTAAGCTCTAAGAAATTGTTCATTTCTCTTTTTTATTTTACTTTGAGCAGCACAGAGTGTGGAGTTTACTGTCATGCCCATCCATGCGAGAAACTGAGAAAAGAATGGGAGAAATCTAAGACAGCTTTGCTTTTTGTTTGAAGAACCATGCATCTTGAGAAAGTAATTATATACATCCTAATGAGATCTCACAGAGTTTTCAGTTTTGAAGTATTATTAAATTCATCCAAGTAATACGCATAGCAGTCAACGTTAAAACATAGATATATTAAGATACAGCAATGCGGTATATCTTCATATGAAATTAAAGTGTATTGTCAGAACTTGAACAAATTGAGAATGGAACAACCCGCTTAAACAAATTAAGACTTAAATAGTACTGCTCAGACTTATGATTTGAGACATGTGAGAATCAAAGATGTGGCTTGAAAATTTAGAGGCGTGCGAAATTTTAAGATTGTGAAATTAATTTAGTTACAATGATAGAAACGGGATTAGTGGATAATGATGAATAATTGAGATTTTTATTGGCATAAAACAGTTTCTTCTTATACTTAACTTTAGCTACTATCTTTCAAGTGGACGAAATGTAGTGTTTCAAATATATCAAGTAGTTGTAACCCTGGAACAACACGATATTTATTACAAAGAATCCCAGGTTAATAAATTATCAGAAAATTGCAACGGGAAATTGCTTTTCACTAACTGGAATTACCGTGTAATCAGCATCTCACCATGAAACATGTACATATGTTATTGCTCTAATGACAAGCTTGTCAAAAGACAGAGCGTTTAATTAGCTCCGACATTATTTTCATCATTCGGAGACACAAACTTCAAAGAGTGTCGATTGAAAAAGCACCGAGAAATCTTTACTCAGCTCGAGTTGCTGCTTCTTCTCTCACTTCAATCAAAACAAAAACACCGGAAGGGTCTAGGCAGGAGTTTTCATTCATTTTAAAGCTTGCTTACTCATCATTATCGCCTTCTCGACACATGATGATTATGTCGACGTTTCTTATGCGACTTGCAGATTTTTCCTTTGAACGACAATTAGGATAGAAAATTTGCCGTTGTGTTAAATTCGTGCACTTGGGTGGATAACGCGCATAAAATGCGACTTTACATACATTTATCTTCACATTTTCCCATCTTTATATGCAAGTTTACAAAATTGTGTGTACCGTTGGTACTATGATGAGTTTTTAATTTTTCTCCGAATGTCTTTCGGAAATGAAGTGTTTAGCCTCACCGAGCTTATAATTATGATGAAAGCATACCCGATCACATTACTCCAACTGTATGAAAACTCATTCATGAAAATTTCTTCTTCTTATATTCTCTGCTAAAGTGAATTAAAAATAAAATTATTCTTTCTACTTGTCTCTGTTTATGTTGCGAAATTTTTTTATTTCTTTTCAAAATATTACATAACTTTTTGTGGGGGCATGGGCCAACAAATGCTAAGCAAACAAAATGAGGAGTAGAACGGAACAGCAGCAAAACAATCACCATGAAGGGGGAAGTTTAGAAAAGAGACTTTGAAAACATCCGACGTGGCCAGCTAAATAATCGTAAAAATGTGTTTTTGTTATTATCACCTTAAATTGCAAAGGATGTATATGACCGTATGTTTGACGGTCTGAAATAAAAAGTCTGAAAAGTCTGCATTTCAGGGAATAACCCGCTCCTACAAAAGGTGTAGTCAATATGCATTTAATGGCTTTTTGTCAGATATGTAACTCGTCTTTCACAAGTTTATTTTCATGTTGTAATAATTTAAGTAAAACATTTTTACGATAATTTTCGAAGTGGTTTAGAGAGAGCTTAGGAAGATCTTGGTAGCGCATGTGGTGTGTACGTGTGTGTGTATGTGTGCACTTCACATTAAGCGCATCGATATTATATTCCTATCTAAAAACTGTGTGTGTAATATGTGCTTGAATAAAAATGTACTTATTCATACATGAATACTATATGTAGATAAAGATTAATACAATTACACAAAACTTTTACAGAAATGTTTATGTCTTGTTGCGAAAAAAAGTAAAGAGCAAAAATCTGGTTCATATAAGTAATATTCTCTGCATGAGGATTTTTTGAGGCTGCCTGTTTTGGAAATTGCGCAAAATAATATAATTTCCGCCCGCTGTGATGGTCAGGACTTTTTCTGTGAAGAGCAGAAAAAAATAAAATATTCATGACTCGACTATAATCACGAAGATTATGGAAACGGAAAAGTGTTTTCAAAGCGTTATGACCCCGACGGTGAGGAATAGTTCATGAAGCTTATAGCACGGCAGGAGATTATATCACACTTTAAACTGATACAAATATTTACCAGTCTTTCCCATCCATTCGATTTGCTTCCAGCCAATTAGATACATAAATACAAGTTATGCGCTTCATATAAAACTTGAAATGAGAAGATCGCCCATTATCTTTTCTTTCTCATATCTTGATCCACAGCGGAATAGTAGGTATTTTATTTGTAAAAGTGGGTATTAACTAAGAGGAAGAGAAGAAGGTGAAATTAGAGAAGTGAAAAAGGTACACGGTGAAACTTCACGCAAAAGTGATTCTGCAATTCTGAACAAAAGCTCAATGATTTTTTGAACACATGGAGATAAGCGAAGCTGGTAATCCACGTAATTCATCGAAGTCATTCTTACTTAACTGTCAATGAACATACACGTATTACAATTTTATCAACTAAAACGATTATTTAATAATTCGAGTCTTTTCATTTGATCTGGAAAGCGAACGAAGAAGAATAGTTAACAAAAAAGATGCATGGTTTACTTACTTCACATTACGAGTTTTTGTTTTCTTAAAATTCCTGCACCGAACAAGAAAAATTTGATTAAATCATTATTGGGTTTATACGCACGCGCCAGGTAAAGATTGCATCGCTGTAGTAGTCCTGTAGTCCATATCTATTTGTTAGGATGTCGCTTCAATTCTCTGATTTAAAACGAAATTGTCCACTTAACGGTATTAAATAAAGCATAATTAATACCAATGTCCGTCTATGTATGAAGAATTAAGATGCATGTTTCACATGTCATCTTATTCATAAAGTAAAGTCAGCACATAGCTATAAGATTTCATTTTACAAAAGTAGAGCTATTTGCCAGTTCAAATTTAGAACACCTGGGGAGTATCGATAATTTTCACATTGCAATCCAATTTTCAAGTTTAAAACGCCTTTATGTCTTCGAAGATAACCTGACTTCCTGACACTTAATTTAGTGTAATAAAGTAATATGATAAGATTTGATTTTTTAGGTTCAATTCATACTGTCTCGGGCGGGCGAGTGACTTTGAAAAAATATTAGAAAAATGTGTTTAAGATTATACATGACTTCAATTGAAGCAACACTTGTAAAGCTGAGGAAGCCACACGCTGAGCTGATCTCTGTTCTATTACCAATAATGAGGATATTTACACACAAACAGTCAGGTTCGTTGTAAAATGTTCAGAGTGTACCTATACTCACTATAAGTACTCCAAGAAAAAAAGGAGATAATAATAATATTACAACGTAGTACACCGGGTGGTTTATGAGATCATTACACATTATGCAGAAGCACTACAGCTACTGCTCCTCTTACTGTACTCTTTCACAAAGGCGTTTTGGACGTTTCGAAAAGTCGATAGAAAGGAGATATGCTACACAGCCAACAGAAATGAAGGTTGAAAACTAAGAAGAAGGAGGAGGAGGAGGAGGTTGTGCATCAGTTGCTCAAGTCATCTTATTATTATGCAGATTGTATATGACTACTTAGTGGCATTATACGGCAAGTAAATCAGTTTGTAACTAACTAAATAGGCATTCGAATATTTTACATGACAAGAGCACCGGCAACCCACTAATTTACTGTGTCAAATATGACCGGTCTTTTTAGAAAGCGCATTTATTACTGGTGCACACAAATCCATTATCTTGTGAACGGGTGAAAATTTTACCCACAAGTATTATTATATTCTCTACTTCTAACAAAATACTGTTTGTTGTTTATAGCTAACGTTTGAATGCAAATGTTTATGCATTTACTAACATAATCAAAACCAAAGCAGTAATGTACATTTCAGCTCCATTGTAAAGTACTCAGTTAAACAGCCATAATAAGAAATGAGCAGAACAGTAAGCTCGGTATAAATTACCAATCTTTGTTCTTTCCCTTCCATTTTTTTTCTTGAATAATGACGGTGTAAACGTGGCTGTGGGCTTAAATTTAATTTGCCATTACAATAATTTGCAGCTAGTTGTATATGGTAATAATTACACAGTGGAATGACAGCAACAAAACGTGTAAAATGTGGAAGAGACGAGATACGAAACCAGGATCTTTGTACTGATAATTTTCTTATGTTGAAATACGTACGGGTCCGGTAAAGCAGCGAGAATTTTTTTTACTATTTTGCCTGAACACATGCAGGAAACACGTCTTTTATGTGGTTGAGATTTTCTACAAGGTACTTTGTAGGTTTGACGTGAAATGATTTGACAAAAGGTATTTTCCTATCTAATTTACTACAGTTGGATTTTTACCATACAAAAGGGAAAATTGGATCAATGTGTGGCGTCTTTTTTTCGGCCGACAGTGGTCACAAAAAGTTGTTGTAGTAGGCAGTTTGTATTATTGCATCTAGTATCATCAGCCAGGCTGGGGCTAATTTTTTGCGTACTCTCTGACGATCACACATTGATCTGAAAGGGAAAATTGAAGTAGCTTCCGTCAGGTTGTATATTCATGGGTTGTGCTGTGCAAGCTCTTTGAAAAGTTGGCGGTTTCCTTATTTCCTCGTGAAGTTGCCACACATAAAAATTAAAGAGACTAACCGATTGAAAGATTACGACCGGATGGGTGTCAGAGCTGCATCGGCTTCGTTCGTATAATCCAGCAACCAAAGTGAAACAATGTGTGTAGAAAAAACAATGAATATAAGAGCGAGTGAAAGAGATCGTATAAGTTGCATAGGTACCTACAGAAAGGAAACATGACTATAATCGGAATTTATTACAGTGTCACCTCATTCATGCCTTTTGGTTTATGTGAATTGAACGGGGTAATTCTTTATTTCATGTTTGTTGCTACTTCGCCACGACCGAGTCAATGGGCAATAAATAATTACGTTTCGGCCGATGCCCATATATGTTGCAGAGCTTTGAAAATACGCAAGTGAGAAACCTTTGGTTTTATGGTTTATTGGTCTCAAGAGAATTGGACAACAATAGATTTTAAAAGATTATATTATGCACGGAATCACTAAGACTGCATTTAATTTCATTTTTATTTTATGACATGGCCGCCAATTGCTTCACATTTCGAGTCAAACGAGCGGGGTGTTTGATTGTGGCAGGTAGCAAACGTGATATTATCTCAAAAGCCATACCATCCACTGACCAAATTCGTCCGCGTTGGTCACATTAATGTGACATGTCGATGGGGTTGATGAAGGTAGAGCTTTTTGGCTCTTCGGGTAACCATGCAGAAGAAATGTGCATTCGCATAACCTGGCAGTACACAACACTTTTATGGAAGGTGTGCTCATAATAATATCCATCTCGGCCAACGCCGACGTATAAAAATAAAAGGTGAAAAAAATATGCAGGACAGAATAGGATTCAAAACAGGGTTTTCACTTACCCTATCATTTTATGGAGCTGGAGCAACAGGAACGCATGTCCTGTCCAATGTCCATCGTGCATGAATGAATGGATCGTTTGAAGCGTAGAGAAAAAGTTACAACAACGAGCTGCTATTTACAAAGACTTGACTGGACTGTGATGCGAATTGAGGAGGCATATAGAGTGTGAAGTAAATGCAGTCACTACCATTATACACGGTATTCTTGCTCTCTCATGTATGATTGTTTGTACGTTCTCTGGATACATTATAGTATAGTTTATTATAATATTATGTGTAAGACCTGTTAATATTGTAAAAAGAAAAACACTTTAGCACAAGTTGTATTTGTATAGGAGATGATTGCAACAGCAAAAAAATATGTATGGAAACTCCAGTATTATAACCAGTGTACATGTTACTACTACGTATAATCTATGTAAACGGCAAATGGATTCCTCGACTGGACAATGAAGTTCCAGAACTGTTGCATTGCTCCGCTGCTCTTAGCTTCAAAAGAAAAAGACGCTTTATGGTTTGGGTTTGCTGGTGAGTTTTTGTCCGCCGAGTTTTTGTAAAAAACGAAACACTTGGCAAATGTGCTACGCTCTCCCTTGCTAGATTTGCTGGGATTATTATTCTAACGAATTCTTGAATTGAGGAATTGCTCGGACAATATCGTAGACGAGGGTTTTGAAACAAATGTGAAGGTGAAATGGTGAAAATGGGTGTTCAGTCGTAATATTACATGTAGACAAGCTATGACATTGATGTTTGGTTAGAGAATAATGGTAATGTAGGCACGATTAAAAAATCTGATAGCGGGCAAGTGGAGCCTCTACTGGGTTGTTGCAGGAAGGGAGATGCCGGTATGAACCCACTTCCTCTTACCGTTCATTGAGATGAGGAGATTGGAAAGGTGATTTTGAGGCACATTTTCCCCGAAAGTGAACGTTTCCTCCATCATCGTCAAACATCACCTTCTTTACCTTTCTTGCGCCAACTATGTAACTCGTACGTAGCTAGCAAGCAACTAGCAATGTACAATAATGTATTTACCTATGTTTGGGCTCAAATAGTTTTGAAGATAGCTCTTGAGTTATCTGTTTAGGCTAGTTTATCTGTTTTACTTATGTTCTCCTCTGTGGCTTTAGGACAAGTAAATGTTATGCTCCCACTCTAAAATTAGAAATAAAAGAACCAGTGATGGACCTAATAATGGTGCTACCTGATGATTTCTAACATGGTAATAATAACAGATATAATTATTATATCTGTTCAAGTTGTTGTAATTTTATCGTCGTTTCAATGGGTACAAACTCATCGTGCGGAGTAAATTTACGAACTTAGCTTAGTTAAGGTTACACCTTTATATCCTTTCTTTTGACTTAATTGTCCCGTCGGTCGTCGCATGAAAAAAAAAGTTTATAAAGAGTTTAAACCTACATGGATAATAGTACAGGTTGCTATCATTTCAGGAGAACTCACGCACTGTACTAAGTAATTCTTTCTTTTGTTCCATTCAGTCATTGAGTAGAAAGAAGCAAGGGAAGTTGCTCAAGTAGGACGTATACAGTGTGTGGAAATAGAAATGATCCGAGCCAGCAAAAAGATGTAAGGGTAGAATAGTATTTCACTTACCTACCCTTTTTCAACCAAGTGCCATGTAATTGTTTCATATTTCACTGGGGATCGATTACCGTCTCACCTGAAATTATTTGACTTCACGCGGACCATTCTACTACAGTCGTCTCAGAGTCAGTAACCAGCGAGCACCCTGATTCAATTCCTCTTGCTCCATTTTTCTTTTCGGGTAGTGTTGTATCAAGATAGATACCTTAATTCCTATGACTAACTGAACTTGTGTTGAATATGTGTAGTTGATTAGTGGATGAGTAATATTTATTGATTAGAAATGTGGTGAAGCGGTGTTTCGTGCAGAATTATTTTAGGGCTGGAGGTGTGAATGCGGTGGAAAACATGAATGAACGGATCATACGAAGTAAAAGAATTTTGTTTCATGTTGAAGATTTGATACCTGAAGTAAGAGTAAGCTGTTCATGTGGAAGACATTATGTTAAAAAGTGCCAAGAAGGAAAGGAACCTATTTAACTGGATACCTTCATGTGTCATGTGACTAATTGCAGGTGGCATCATTTGTTTTTGTTGATCTACTTATTTTACATCGGAGAAAGTGAATTATAGTATTCACCTCGGAAGTTTTTACTTCTAGAAGTTTGTAATGAACATATATTCAAGTGAATGCAACAAACCTAACCAAACCACCATTATCGTCATTCAGTTCCACGAGTACCAGCAATTTTGTGGAATAGCCCTGTATTCATGAACTCTAAATATTATGTTTTGTTCAATTGTGGAGGCTGTGCATTGACTACGTTGAAGAGTGCATTCATGTCATTTCAGACTGTTTATACCAAACAATTTTTCGTGAATTGTTGCCTGCTCTGCTCAATATACTTTAAAACGACAGGGGCTAACCAGTTTTATGAATATTCAAGTAAAGGAGCAATAAAAAATATCACTGCTCTTAATATTCTTATTACGACAACGTCTCTCTCACCCGCGGCTTCTATCGAGTGAATCGATAGACTTGAGCTACAAAAATGTGAGCGATACTGTCGTTTCATTTCAAGTAGTTGACTCTGTCGATTTAAATATTTGGACATAAAAATGCAGCGACCGCACAAGTGTAAAAGTGCATACTCCTAAGCGTGTGGTCTGCATAATAAGCTAGATTTGATAACATTCGATTCAAATGAACCTGAACCACTAACTATACTTCAAACTGCGTCAGAGTTCTTTTCTTTTTAAGGACTTGAAAAGACTCCTAACGCTTCAGATTATTAAACGAACAGGTGTACTTATGTATTCAAATTTATTTCCCGTTTTTGCAGTTCGAGTAAAAATGTCATGTTTCAAATAAAAAAAGGTGCATAAAAACATGCATTCCGTTTTACGGTCTACCCATTGAGGTGTAAAAAAGTAATGAGGGAAATGCTGGCTTAAGAGGTCCTAAGAGACCATGTAGGATATGTCTCCTTACTGATTTTTTATGCAAATCACAGGTTACTACAACTGCATAAAGATTCATTTTTATGTACTTTGTATGTAAAAATGTAATGGGAAAATATGCATACTGAACATTTTTGCAAACAATGTTTTCATGTACCATTGAAGACATTACAGCAAATTGGTTTTAATGAATGTTTGAATCC
>JAHZNF010004368.1:0-11586 GCA_027744215.1 Troglopedetes dispersus
AAATAATTTTCAATACAAAACTTGCTCCATTCTATTTTCGTTTTTCCTTCGAAAGAAATTCATCCGAGAGGCAATGTAAAGATATCCGTCACGATTCACGAACACAGCCTCGAACTAAATATCGGCTTTTTTTGTATTAACTTTCGCTTCTGGAACTTCTTTGGTCTAGTCTTAATCATCGGAACCATCAAGCACGATAAATTATTCATGCGAGTACTACCACTAATAATACAGTGCTTTCAGACCAGAGGTTAAAGTAACACGGACTACTCATCAGAAAGAAAAAAAAATCAGGAAGGGTTCAGGAACAGTTCTCTCCTTCAATTTGCTTTCTTTGAAGAGGAATCCTTTTAAAAAATGAGCAGCCAAGAAAAAGGTGAACAAGCCCGGATTAAAATCCATGACCAGGCTTCAGTGTGCAAGGAAATGGTAACTGGAGAAGTGGACCAAAAAGTTACGGGAATGCTTATTTATTTCAACAGTGCAACAACGAGGGACCCAAGCTGTATTTTAATAATGAACATGGATCATTATTTTCTTCTTTCTTTTCAATGATCCTTCACAAAATTTAAAGATAATCTTGAACCATCATCATCAAGCCTTTTTTCTTCATATACCCTTTGAATCCAGCAGTTATATAGGTACGCTCATATTATAAAACGATTTAAGAGAGCAAAACCTGCTTCTGGAACAGAGTCGAGGAAAATTATAGAAAAAACCGTAGATAACCTCCTTCGTTGGTCTTGAGTTTTTTTTGTTTATTTGCTTGATTTTTTATGTTACCGTCATATGTAAATTTGATGCAACATACAATTTTCCAAAAAACCAAAACAGTAGGCATTGTTCCACAATCGCATCCAATCCACAGTTACTACCGAAAATATTGAGGTTTCCTTCTTTCTCTCTCTCTCTCTCGTTTCGTATTTTTTATTTTCTTGTTCTTACTTCAATCTCAAAACCGATGTGTGTACAAATAAAGAATATCTCAACTGTGAAGCTGTCAGCTCTCCTGCTACTTTACCACACTTTTCACAACCATAAAAACAAAGATATAAAAAAAGATATATTGTGTGCACACTGCACTCACACAATTATTACGTTTTTCCTTTGTCTCTTTATTTTGTTATTTTTAGTAACTTCTTCGTGGCTTCCCATCGGTTTAAACGAGAAAGCCAAAAAATATACATCCATCCACCAAAAACTGCTCCGCTTCCAGTCAGATACTTTGAATTTACATAAAGGAGTAGTTTGATGTGTGTAGATACAACTAATTTTATCTGAGTGTGCACCACACTAACCATAATCATTTGGAAGCAAAAAGGAACAGAAGCTAACCACAGTTTTCAAAGAAACCACATCAAAATAGCAATACTGGCTCACATTATGTGATTTTATTTTTTTCTCAAATATAATAGCTCCAAAAAATAATCTCAGCGTGAAAGGCAAAAAAAAACTAAAAACGATGCAAGAGTTTGAGAAAAAAAATATAATCAAGCATTCATCATTCCTGCTTGCCTCACTCAACCATTATTACTATTATTAGAATTACGTGTAACCTATAAAAAGGGCTTCGTCAGTCCAGTCCCTCCTCTGTGCTCCCTACCTATTTTTCGAAACTTTTTCAATCCAGACGAAAACAAGCTACCAGGCTTCCTTTAAGATTTATCTCTGCTCAGACATGAAAGCAGCCCATATTTTTTCAGTATCACCTGTATTTTTTTCCTTTTCTTGATGCAATGTGTGCACCTTGCATTAATGCAACCTTTTTTCATCCTTATCCTTCTAAAAATTAAGTATAAGCAGTGCATCTGATATATGGACACACTTTATATAAGATTAACAATAACAACAAAACAAGTGAATTGTCCGTTGAGTCTTTTTCTGATATGATTATGCACTTGTCTTTACCCAGAGAATACTACCTACCCCAACTGACTTGCTGTCCACATTTTAAAATAGTGGAGCTAGCATCAAAAATGGATAATTTTTACTATTATCTGTGTGCCGGTTGGTACATTAACTTTTTTGTTGCATGCATCAAAAATCACCTCCACGCATCATCCTCATCATCATTCACAAGTCCATGACAAATTACTATTACGTGTCACCTTGAAGCCCAACATATCAAATTTTATAAAAAGACGTGTACAACCTCAAAACTTGATGCATCCATCATTCCTCCTACCTTGGAGCAGCTACCTCATTTTCCTTTGTGTTGCATCTGATGCAACCCTCTACACAATGGAGTAATTTTCGTATACGTATTTTTAAAAGAATAACGAAAGCGAAACAAAAGCTAAGTCAGTCTGAGCCACGCAAGCGTGCACTCATTATACAAATCTCTCTGGATGCGAACATGCTCAACCCAAAAATTGTTATTGCAGTGCAGTGCAATCCACATGAAAGGTTGGTGGGAGCAGGCAGCCATTTAAAAAACTTCTGAATTAAAAAATAGACAATGATTACTAGGTACATATGCAAAAGCTTACACAATATTATACATATAGGAATAATAAATATGTCCACATCTCCTTATAAGCCCTGCTCCAGCAGACGATTTCCCCTTCCAGCATGAAAACTTGATGATGATGACGACGATGCGGAGGTATTAAAATTAATACCACTCTGTGCCCTAAGCCTTTTTTCCATCCACTTCTCTCCTGCCTCTCCTCCGAAAATGTCTAATGAATAAGCTATAGGCAACCATGATGACGAGCATCATGCTTATCATCAACAGAAGAAATGGAAACAAAAAAAACTTTCTTTTGTCTCCTACCTTTTCTCCAGAGGAGTTTTTTCAGTAAAAAAATATGGGAGCTTCTACACAGAAGACATACACAACCAACCAACCAAAGATAATCCCTTTCCAGAAAAAAAAGTGATGAGCCTGAAGGGTTGACTTTAACCAACTCCCTGTTTTTTCTCTTCAGCTTATTAGTATGCATTTTTCCTTGTTGAGAAACTGCCATCATCATCATTTATTACCTCGCACACATTATCCCAAATATTACTTTGTTTTCTAGCGCTTCACCAATGCTTCTGTCAATGAGCCAGTTATCATTGGAAAATAAAGGCAGGAATTACTGCATAGTAGGTACAACTACTATAATGGTAATTTATTTTTTTTCAAGGAATCTTTCCTGTTGCTCCGCGTCATTTACACAACCCTTCTGCTTTTTTATGATACCTCATTCCTTCATGAAAAGCAATTATCATTTTACAATTTTTCTAACATTTCCTTTGATTGTCGTAGAGTATGTTCGTTCTCCGAAAAAATATATTTCCCAACTACAAATACACTTCATAGATGAGGCAGTAAGGATTGAAACATTCTTTACGCATCAATAAACAAAGAAGTCTACGGATAATTACCAAAAAAAATATATATAGGTATTGTTACAACAATGTCGCAATCACAGTCTCGTCTCTCGAGTCCCATCATCATCACTACCTCACTTTGTTACATTCAGATATGCACAGACAATGGCACATATATTTTGGTGTCAAAAAAATGGATGTGACAACAAAGAAGCGTACATTTTTAGACACATTTATTACATGTAACATTATAATGATAATGATGCTTCAAACGACTCTACATATGACGATAATAAATCCCCTAACTGCCCTTGGCTACGTGTAAAGTGGAACTTAACTTTCGTGGTTGGAGAACAGAAAGTGTTTTACACAATCCTTATTCTTTGTTGTCACTCTTGACGGTTCGGTCCTAACTAGTGGTAATAATTATTGAATGTCTCCTGTGCAGCATAAAAAAGTAGCGTAGGCCTAGCCTACCTACAATCCCTTTCCTTGTGATGTTCATGAGTTACCTCCAAGCAATACTATAATGGAATATGAATTTCGTCTGGGATATTTTCTTTGTGAACGTAAATGGAACAGAATATATGCACACACACGGATGCAATAGTGGAGAGAACAGACAAGCAAAAAAGCAACTGACAAAAGCTCCAAAATTATTTCCGGAGATGGTGATATTCATGATGAATATTAAGTAATGTAACTTCATAATAGTTCTTTGAGCGTTATCTTCATCTAAAAAATAAAGAAACATTGCACACAGTCCAACCAACTATACATATTATGCTGATATCGCCACAAGCCACACAGACTTCACGGAGGAGACAATAAAAGGATACGTCTAATACTTAGCGCCTAACTTAACATATTTCACATTAGTCAAGTTCTCTCCACTTTAGTAGATACTTAAGGACATTTGTCAACGTTCTAATAATCCAGCTTAAAGTTCTGAGAGGAAGCTCAAAAAAATAGATAGCTCGAGAAAAGTGTTAAAATGCTCGGCGCACCGTCATCATCACATTATTCATGGTTTCATCAGCTCTGCAAGACATATATAATCCTCCTACTCAAACTTTTTATATAATACATACTATAACTTATCATATATTGCAGTGCACTCTGCACTTTTGATTATCGAAGAAGAAAGAAAACATGTGAATCGTTAATAATTAGTACCATCCTGAAAAATAATAATAAAAGCTCAAATTGTAGAAATTTTCTTTGTGTCAAAGATAAATACAGATTTATGTTTCACTTCAAGGCTTACCAGTTAGGTTGCATTGGGAAAATTGTATTCGTGTTCTTATTTTTTATCCATTACAAAAACTAGTTTACTTCTCTATTTTTAACCCTTTTTTTCCCTCACCAAACTAAATAAAAAAATTGTTTGCCTTCCTCATCACTACTGATATTATTTCTCTCTGGGTACATATATAAATACAAGAACCAGTTGCAGTGTTTCGACTATAAGTCAGAGTGGAAGGTTATTAAAAAGAGGAAGCGCAACAAACTCGAAAAGCCCCTCTTATACCCAAGTGGCATCTGAGGTCAAGCCAGGATAAACTCTCCAAAGATAAGTAATAAATGAGGAAAATGAATCTAATGAAAGTGACATGACTTTCTGGAAGCAGGAAAGGAAAAAAATATCCTTTTAATTTAGCTCCTCCATTTATTCCATCCATGTACAACAAACATGCTCTTTAATAGTCTGACAGGCAGTTGAAGCCAGAGAGAAGAGTCCACAATATTACGACCACGCATCCGTCCATCCTCATCTATAATGTGTCTTCTCTGTACAACTCTTCCTTTACTAACAACACCATATATATGTATTTGTGTGCAACAAAAGGGAACCCAACTTAATTTAAGGGTTTTACACAAGTTGACCTCGAACCTTTCCTAATATAATTTTCCTTACTCTATCAAAAAAAAAAACCCTGCTGCCTGGTCCATACACACACAATTATCCTTCTCATGGATGCTAAACACGTTGATGGACGACCACGAAAAAAAATGTTTTTTTCATGTAGTGAAAATAACGAATCTATTTCTTCCTCGACAAAGTACCACATTTTTTTTTATTTTAAGTGCTCACTTTTTTATTGCTTTAACATTACCAAATCACCAACACCAAAAATATAATAATAATCATCATCATCATCATTCTCCACACACATCACAATCTTCTTCTCCTCGCTGCTAAATTGACTGACATCCACGAACAAACCTATCTGCATGATTTCAAAGAACAATTGTATTACTATTTTCCCTTTTTTACTCACACACGCATACACTGGATAGGTACCTCTGGTTTTTTTTAAACTGGTCTCTTTAAATACCAAATAAGGCTTTTTGATTACGATCGTTACGAAGTCAGTGAGAACAGAAAAAAAGGAATAAAAAAGGTTCTTGGGCTTGGATCCTTAAAAATCTTTTTACACACACCAAGTCCTCTACATGAAACATATATTTCTATATGGTACATGAGGAACCATCATCAACTTCACAGTACCGTAAAAATAAATACATCTATTTTTTTTGTCTGTACAAGGATGACGGAGCAGGAGCAGCAGGAGCGGGAGGAAGAGTAGTAAAAATGAAAATAATAATAACCTACCCCAACACTTATGCCGTTTCATCCTACTGATCGCACGTTATAAGTAAGTTGCATTGAGCAGAACACTCCTTCCTGTACCTTTTTTTCACTCTAGGATATATGGACACACATTGAAACAATCCTCACGAAACAAACAACCAGGCTTTTCGGTACTTTTCCATTCCATCCGCAACCTTCTACCCCCTAAAAACTTTTTTGTGGATATACTTACTACCTTATCCAGGATTGCAGTTATAATAATAACAGAAAATAAGCAACCCTTTTCGACAAATCCCATTTATTTCCAGTGAACCAAACTTTTTTCCCTTCTCGGTTCCGATGTGTGTTTATGCGTGCGTAGATGATGGAAGCTCATGTTGTGGTTCGGGGAAAATCTGGGGGTTTGCTCAGAACTACAGTACAACGCTAAGCATTTATGGACACATACATACTCTATACTCACCACCACCACCAACGGCCTTTTTTCTTAAATGAAAGAAAAATATATATTATTTCCGAGAGTCACTTTTATGTTTTCTGTACGCACCGCTGGCATTTATCACACAGGGAGATAAAGTGTACAGTGTACAGTGTGTACACACTATGTGTCCATATATATAATATGCTTAGACACTCAAGAACCAAACATTTTTCACGACCTACTCCATCGTCAAAATTGGAGACATGTAATCACCGAAAATGTATATCTTTTTGTTCCCTCATTTTTGCTTACTCAGCATAGTAGATAGTCCGACAGAGTTGTAAAAATAAACGGGAGAAAAAAAGGAAACCGAGAGACTGTGTGTTCATCCCTGGTTTGTGTCTTTCACCCTCCCGGCTTTTTACACATATCTGGTCTCTCTCTTTTTTCGACCCTCACTCCCCGAAATTCCGGTTTTATTTTCATCTCCTCTCTTCTTCCTCCTGTCACGCCAGATCCAATGATTTTCCAACGGAGCTGAGAGAACTCATGCAGCCTTTTTATGTACGCAATTTCCTTATCTATAATATTATACCTCACAATTCTACGAAAAAAAATGTTGAGTGCGAGAGAGAAAAACCCGCGTCAGTTCCTTTCCTGATAAAAAAACTAATCATATACATTTTCCACCCTCCTCCATCTCCATTTTATTTTCTCTTAGAGCGAAAATAATGTAAATACGGACACACACGCACCACACAACAGCCAGACTCACTCACTCTCATACATAAAAAAGTGAATGGAATCCATTCAAAGTAGACATTTCATGGACAGGACAAGGCGGAGGAAAATCAAATGAAAGGAAACAGGGGGAAAAGCAGAAGAAAAAAATAATATAAATTTTTTCCCTTTTTATTTCATCACAAAGTAGACACATATCAGACATCCTCTTTGTATTTTTTTCCATCTATCCACTTACAATATATATTTTTATCTTGTCTGCTGCTGGAAGTTCTCTTTCCTTCCCTCTCACACTATTCATCCCCTCGAATAAAATGGGAAAATGCGTGTGCTTATGTATGTGTGTGTGTAAATGTAACTATCAACTTGATCCTCTTTTTTTCAGATGACCTACGACAATACAAAGTTGGATGTGCAGGTCCTGTCAACTCTCTATATTTTTGTATGCTTCCCTGGTTGCACACAGCAGAAGAAAATAAATTGTATTTTCTAATAATAACAATAATATCGCCACTTTTCCCATCACTGCATGCCTTCCTCTACTAGCTATGATTATCCCCGGACTTTTTTATTTATTTATTCACTTTCCATTAAAATATAATAGGGAGTTGATGCACTCACCAAATTATATTTTTGGAGGTGCATTTGAGCACACATAACAAAATAGTTGTTAATAAATAAAGTAGAATAAAAAACACAACCCGCACCAGAGCGATGTGCAACGTTGGACACCTCTAATGTGTACTGCCTGTTGTCGCTTATAAGCTCATTTCATTGTGGATCCAACGAAAACGTGTCCATTGAGGTGAATTATAATAATAATGATAAAAAAGCTCAAAATAAAAAGAGAGGCATAAGCTCATTTCATTGTGGATCCAACGAAAACGTGTCCATTGAGGTGAATTATAATAATAATGATAAAAAAGCTCAAAATAAAAAGAGAGGCATCATTACATTTTATTATCTGTATTATGTAACTCCCATTTTATTTCATGTCCACTTCATTTTTTCCCATCATATATGATGTAATGCAGACCACATCAACAAATCTTAATGAGAATGACAGTGATTGCAGCTGCCAACCAAAAATTCTTCCCTAGGGTACACTTGAGAAATTTCCCTCTAAATTAATACTATTACTTGCTAACAAAGTTAAATTAGTCGAATTGACAGGGTGTGTGTGTGGAACATCCTGACGTTATTACACATATACCTAGTATTCAGTAATAAAACTTTTTCCGACTGGATTCAATTTGGGAGAGCATTGTATCCTTCTTCCACTCAACAACAAAATAAATCTGAGCAGAGAAACTCTAAAATTAGATTACAGAGAAGAAAAATGAAAAGCACACACACATATATATAATCCCAGCCAACAAGAGGACCATTGACATGAGCTACTGCCAAAATAATTCAATTGTAGCAACAGATGTTGCAAAAAATGAACAACGCATATTTTCCCCAATACCTATATGTATAATATTTGAATAGGACTGGCAAAAAGAAAATCATAATATGCAAAAACTTATTACAACTTGCTTATCATTCCTAAAACTGGCATTTTGGAATGTTATTTAGGCAGTACTTTCTGAACAAGGTCTCGAAAAGGAAAATACACACACATTCGCAAACTTTTTTTAGCAAAAACGCATATAACATAGCACAATGCCTCCGAAAAAAGACCGGAAGACAGGAATTGTACTAAGTTGCCCACATTATGCTCAATGTGACCTTCCAGAGGTTACAAGGGTCAGAGGAAGAACGAGCGGATAAAAGTAAAACTTTTATTTTTTTCCTCAGCCATTCTTTATTTTTTTTCTGTACTGGGCTCCGCTCATTTGTAGTCACAGTAGAAAAATTCCAATTACTTTCCCAAAAGACCAAAAACACAGTCCACTTTTATTACTGTACTTTTCAGCAACTTGCTGCACGAAAGAACCAAATCCCCTCTGAAAGCAAATTTTTTTTCTCTGTATCCAACAGAGCTCTAGTACAACTTTCACTCGAGCTTGTATTGTTATGCTACAAAAGTAAATACCCACATTAACGATTTTTTTAGTACTGACTTTGGCTCAAAACAGTGTTTTCTCTTTTTCTACTTCCAAACCAAAAAATAATACATGTGTGGGACAGGCTACTAAGCTGCATGTTCTGAGTTGTGACTGTGTCAAACATACCAATTTTCTCTCAAATGATTGCACGTTAGCTGCATCATAATAGCATGAAATTTGTACCAATTTCCTTCTCTCCCGTTGACTCATGAGTGTAATCATCAACTGAAAAAATACATTATTATGCTTTTTCCCTCCGCCTCCATGAATGGGTAAGCATGAACGAGCAATTCTTGGACTATATTTATTTATGCTTCAATATATAGGTATCTTATCATGACACGAACCACCACCTAAATGGAAATCCTCTCTCAATGGAAACACAAAGACGATAAGACTGGATGAAAGTGAAGCCTGTCAAACGCTCCTAAGCGCATTACTCAACTTCAAACCAAAGATAGGGAAAATATTACCCATAAAAAAATTAAAATTTAATTCGTGGAAAACCATCTTTTCACTTTTTCTCCAACAAAAAACAAACTTTTTAGCCTTATCTTCCACATTAAAAGGTTGATTTAACAGGTCATAATAATTTACTTTGGAGAGAAAGGGAAAACATCAAGACTCGAGAGTTACATACAAATGAATTTCTTAATTTTCTTTATGTATCTCTTAGTTTTACTCATCTTAAACCAAGCTACAAACCACATGGTAGAAGATGTTCTACTTCTTCAGCATAAAAAGTTTTTTCTAACCACTGGAAAAGTGCTTCCCATTTACTTTGTGGTGGTAGTGGTGGTGGTGTTTCATGGTTGTGCTGTGTGTTCCAGGAATGGAACAATGTTAGAGGAGAAAACTTCATTTATTTTTCCCCGCCAAACTTTCCCCAAAAATTAATTTTCCCTTTGCCTTCTTCGCTGAGAGAAACAGTAGAAAAAAATACCGCTTGTGACATAACCACATCACATCCCGTATTACAAAAGTGCCAATAAGAAAAAACACATTCCCGGGCCATTCTATATCTTAGTCTCTCCAGGAAAAGTTTTCCTCCAGAATTAAATAAATGAATGACAAAAAGTAGCATACTGACTGTCAATGATGGAGGCAAAATAGTAGTTAAGGTCTAAATTTTTTGGAGCAGAGTGAAAGAATGGTACAACAAGAAGATTGTGTGATAATTGTGATGAAAGGGTTGAGCTGGAAATAAAAGTAATTTTGCTGGCAAAATCTGGGCTTCACTATGCTTTTCGGATCTGGTGTGCAAAATGAGGAATTTCGTTTGAAGCAAGAAAAATTATTCAAGATACGGACTCTCGGCGAGCGAGCCATTCTTGTGTGCACCACCACAGAGTTTTAGAGACTTTTGTCAATTTGTCTGTAGAGCTTGCTTATGCAGCTGTTTGTCTTCAACAGACATGCCATCCACCACAGGAAAGAGATACGATTAAATCGTGACTTTTTGTAAATCCAGCAAATTAAAACTTGTTTTTCTTTTGTGCACACAAGTGTGCACCACACACAGCTTTTTTTCAAATGTCGTAGTTGGGCAAACAAAAATGCACGCACGTAATCAGATATATAGTCAAGTCATAATAAGAAAAGCACGCTCTCTAAGGGTTCTACGAATACGGAAGTGAGTTCAAATTTTTTTTAAAAACTCTTACCCGAATACTGTCCACATGATGTTGTCTCGGGCTCATGAAGAACGTCCCATCTATGAGTGGACACCGGTCATACACTTGCATCCAGTCCTTACACACACAACACTGAACTTTACTCATCCTGTGTTGCTGTAGTACGGACAAAATGAACTGTCGAATGTCATCGCTTTTGTCGCCCAGTGTGTCAATCTGCAAAAGAAACAAAATTATTCCAATACCATTATATATTTAATCAGCACAAATGAACCAAGAAAATATGAACCTAAGCAGTTCTCTCCATCCTTACACAAATATTAACACATGAATGGAGGAAAATCTCATTTAATTGGTCACGTTGCACCATAATGTAAGCCACACCACCATGCAATTCCTTCTTGTTGCCCTACATAAACAACCATATGATAAATTCTTTATGGCCACATGAGTTCCGACTTCTTCCCTTTTGCAATACATTTGTATATCCTCATCTAAAAGAGTACTTGTGTGTGTGGGTATAGATTCCCTTTTTTATAATTTCAAGAGAGGTGGCATAAGGTCATTGTCCTCCTTCCTTCTTTCTCTCCTCTCCCAACGTTCTTTTTACACACACACACACGAGTCGAGAACCGCCTAAAAATCCTAAATTCATACACTTCATTATATATAAAACCCCGGGACAAAGTTTGCTTTCACTTTTTACCTCCAAGAAGCTCAATGTAAACACATAGAAGTTCTAGTTTTCTCCTTTCGCCTCTTTTTTCTGCGAAAAAGCTAGTGTGCACACAAAAAATATAGGTACTACCACTACTATGCCTTCAC
>JAHZNF010004369.1:0-16035 GCA_027744215.1 Troglopedetes dispersus
TTTTTTTCGAGGCATGACTTGATCCAGTTGATTGATTAAATTTCATGCAAACTCTACAATCTACCAGAATGATTACCTAAAGTACGATTCACTCACAGACAATCCATTAGTTTAATGAATTCCATTACGAAAACTGAGCGAGCTACCGAAAGAATGAAAGGTGCTCAATAAAATATCGACATAAAAATTCTTCCTTGTGGATTCCCATGCGAAACTATTTTGTTTTTGCTTCAGCCGAAAAAGGAAAGGAACGTTAGATACATCATTTCAAGACGGGCCATAAAGCCAACTGTCTCGCGTGTGGGCGTGACGAAACAATGAAGAAACTCTACAGATTTTTTTCTTAAGAGATGGGAAACGATGACAGGATAAATACTGGAATGTACTCGAGCACAGTTAGTAAAACGGGCACAAAGCGTAGCACACAGAGAAAATTCCATTTCGTTTTCTTTAAAAAAAAGAGGATTGACACAAGTAAACAGTTTTATAGCCACACAATAAATACATCACACACAACTCAATCATTCAGAGCGATGAGATTACCGTCTGGAAAAGGAACTACATCCATTGTCTGGAATAAATAATAAAACCTCGGCTACGTCTCGAGCTAAAATAAAATTGTTACTAACATCGAGAAATGGGTCAGACTTACCCACATGACTGACCCAGGAAGCGGTTAATGGGTCAAGCAAAAACATATTTTTTTTTTATCATTTTCCTCTCTCAGACTTCAAAGAAATATACCTGTCCTGCTTTTACTTGAGAGCAACAAGTGCAAAAATATGGAGTTGACATTTGGGAGAGTCAATCTAATTGAGATTGAATGCTGTGTAAATGGCAGCTAATAATTACCCTCAGTATTTCATTCCAATTTTCTTGACACAATCACTGTGATTAAGGTAGCATTCCACATGGATGCATGAAAAACTTCGGCTCAAATATGATCCCTACTCAGAAAATTACTCGCACGTTTCTCTTCATGAGCTGTGCAGCACAGAGAAATATGTACAACGTCTGCTGCTGTTTACGCAGCATTGGAATATTTCTGGATACTTTGACAAGCGCATATTGGCAAGTGCGATGCCTCAAATTGCACTCGGTTTGGGAGCCCTAATAATGCCGTTTACTGTTGTGAGCTCATAACTCCTTCCAACTTTGATATTTATGATGGTCTCTTATCATTGCGACCTTCCTGTTAGCAAAATTGGGTAACTTTCTTCTTCAAAATACGCACCTAACCTGCCAGGTTTATGTAATATATCTTTGTAAAATTTATTATTTTCAAAAAATAAAAAAGAAGATCCACGAGAACTACATACATACATAGATCTCGAATTGCATATAACTTGCCCAATAGACTCTCTGAACCACTCAACGCTTTTTTTTACATTAAATTAGCATAATATATTTTCCATTCTCGACTGGAAGCAAGGATAACAAGGAAATAGTATAGATAAAGAGTAAAAAAGCATCAGAGTAACAAATAATCAACATTTTGTTGGTATCCTTAAAATTTAATGTAGCACCACACAGTTATTTTGTAAACGTGGGAATGAATACACATGCGAGGACCGCCATGCATCACTTCTTTCCACCTTGTCGCACCTTTTCCTTTCGCCCAGGGAAAGTAAAAACACCGACAGAGGAAAAGTAGGGAAAGAACCATGGAGCCGGTGAGTATACACAATATACATAATTGTTTTTTTTTCCTCTGGTTTCACGAGACCTTGAATATATGTGTCCTAGTGAATAACTAAGTTTACATGCACACACATTCCAAAAAAAACCTAACATCTACATAGTAGTACATTAGTAGCTACTAGACAAAATTGTGTACAACATCATAAATAATATTATTATGCACACATGTTTATCTAGAATAGTTTTTAAGTGAGTTACATAATATAGAGAATATCTACTATGATAGTGTTTTCTTCGGAGAACCAATGTTACTTTTTATATATGCTGGGACTGGCCATATTTTTTTTACGGAGCTGAAGGATAACCACACATCCAATTATTATAATAACAGTTGCATTTTACAATATTTTTTTTTCGCGGAGTACAAATAGCTTCTCTGTTGTTGTTGTTGTTGTTGTTATTGTGAGTATACATGTGGCCCATAAAAAAGTTTATAATTTTTCCCAGAGGGAAGGAGCAAGTATAATAATGAACTGTGTGCTCATGTGAAGTTGCATGATCTTCTGGAGAAAATAATATGAAAATGTTGGGAACCAACCTGGCTCCAATGTAATACATGTGAGATAAGAGAGGGGAAAAGGTAAAGTAATTGGAATGGGAGAAATAAGCAAAGGGGAACAAATTGTAATGGAAAGGAAGATTGCTTGGAGAGTGTAGCAATTTTCTTCGTCCTGTTGTATGTGTGTACACTATGTACAGGGAAAAGGGTTTGTTGGAAGAAGGTAGTGCAATAAATACTCTCTCTTTTTTTTCGAGGATTTCAAATTGACTATCGCCTAATGCTTTTTTTTATATTTTTTTGAGAACTAATGCGGTTTTACTTTCTTGGATGAGTTGATTGTGTGTGTTGCTGCGAGGTGTGTCTATAATATCTGCTTTGAGTGTAGGTGCGCGTGTATGGAATATTATGTGATAGTAAAAAGGAAAAAAAAACTTTGTTCAAGTTGTTTTGTTTTTCTTCGGCGACTTCTTCGGGGGAGAAAATCTTATTTTTGAGACAGAAGGTGTTTTTACCTATCTCCTCCCAGTTATTCTTCTTCTTCTTCTGTTCTTGCTCGTGCTTTATTATGGGAACTTATGGATCGCCGAGAAGAGCAAGCAGTGTGTTCCGGTAGTCTCCACTTGTGCCCATTTGAATCTGATGATAGAGTGTTTTATGGTAGATCTTGAGGTACTCTGTTTTAATGGACCCAAGGTCAATCTCACTTCGTGTCACAATAATCCGGATTATCGTGTAGTCGTCAAATCTCAAGCCGCGCATCGCTGACTCCAACTTCTCGGCGTAGTACTGGCTCCGATTAATCGCGCATTTCACTACACAAGAAAAACAGGATCATCAAAATACAGAGTCAGCTTAGAGCTTCCACTAATTCTTTTTGGTCCAGGTGGAACACAAAGCGAAATTAAAATGGATGGCTTGCTCCACATCTTTATTATTTCAATTCAATCAACGAGAAAAAACCAACATTCCGGAAAGAAAGACAAAGAAAGGAAACAATCAGTATTTTCTCAACTGGAACAGTTGAGTGGATTCTAGATAGAAGATGAAGAAAAAATTCTTGCACAAGAGGAAAGAATTTTTTTAAAAAAAGAAAGAAAGGTGTGCACACACACACATCCATGATAACACATATATAAATTTTTATTGAATTGCTTTCTTTTCCTCTTACCAATGGTAAGCATGGCATTTCTCAAATCCCCGCTGAATTCCGTAGTGATCGCTTCCTCCATGCTCTGCCCGGATATTTTCCTGTACTCGTCAAAAATGAGTCGAAGTTGAGTGTAAGGCTCGTGCGTCAAGAGTCTCATGAAAATTTTCGTCTCCGTGCTCCACGCATTTGTTTCTGTCAGCCGGAAGAAGACAAAGGACCAACAAATAAGGGTAAAATATTAGAGAAACTTATTGCGGCATAAGTAAGATCAAATAATTTATGTTTCTTTCAGGCAACAGCACACACTCATCACCAAATGATATTTTTTATTAACATTCATGACGCTCTGTTTTCCACAAGAATGAGACCACACACATATCACCGTCATCTTTCATTTTACTTTATTACAAAAGAAAACCGGGAATACAAATGGCTCAGCCATATTTCTCTTCTGCTCAAGATATTAATATGAATGACTTGGAATAACTTGGATCTACTTAAACCTCCATTGTCTCCAATATTACTCTCACAAGAAAACAAAAAAATATATATAACGCAAGTTGTCAAAATAACGTATGCTGTGAAGCAACGACAATAATAACTCGCCTTTTTCGGATCCACCTCCGGCGTCGCAGAAACGACCGCCATTACTCATTTTTCTATGCTTTTTTTTCACTTAAACACGAACCACATTGAATTTCATTTTCACAACTATGATAAGCACTAGGACGGTTCCGGCCATTTCACTTTTATTTCTCCACACTCCGTGACCGTGCAACCGACCAAGAAAATAGCAACCCACAATACAATACTAAATCACATGGTTAAATCTAATTTTAAGTCACCAAGCATTTTTTTTTCTTTTCAAGTAGTGCACACATGTAAAAAAAAGGACATGAGCCTACATCGCAACAAAAAAAAAATTTCTAAAAAGAAAGTTAAGCTCCTTGTGCAAATATCATCTCATCGAAGAACGACAAGAAGAAATGGGATAAGACTGGTAGTTGATAGCAGGAATACTATTCTCTTCTTTTTTTATTCTTCCGTTATATTTTTTCCCCAGGAAAGTGGGAGCAACATCGACTTTGGCAAATGCAAGGAAACCTGATCACGTCTCACATGAAAATTCCCGAAATTCCAAAGTGTATCAATGACACAGAAGATAAAAAGCACACTTTTTTTTACTGGAGTACACATTCGAGGAAGAGACATCCCAGAAATGCCAACTTATCCCCATCAACGGGCTAAGCTTTATTTAGAGACCCTCAGAATTATAAATTGTCATACGTATTAATCCTCTTTTTTCCCGTGTGAACCTCTCTGTTGGATGCGAACTGGAAAATCCTCTTTATAGTTTCCAGATAAGCTAAATAATATGCCTTAATCAGAGCTCCTTCGAAAAGGAAGGAGCAGGTTGTATTAAGGGGCCTTCCAGTAAAACTCAGTCTCTTCATCACGTCGTTAGCAAAGATCGGAAGAAGGCTATCGTAAACCTTTAGAAAAAAAATAATGGAGACAAGCTGGAGTTTTTATCTTTCTTTTTTTTTCGGGGAACGTCATTACTACAGAGATGTCTTGGTCGACAGAGCGGAGAGAAAACTGTAAAGGACCAAGCACGCTATAAATTTTTTTGTAGCAAGAAATAACGGATGATTGTGGGAAGAGTGTGTTGGTGGTGGTGGTGGTAGTAGTAGTAGTAGTAGTGATCAAGGAAGGTCATGAATGGAGTTCACATTATTAATTTAAGTAAATACGTGTGAACCGTGAAGCCTCATCATGATCATCGTTTCGTCTCTCCTCCATCAATCCTGTTTACTTATATGTATATGTATATTTTTTTTGCACAAACTTTACCTGCATTGAAAATGGTTTCCGCACGTTTCCTCGCTTTGTCCGGATCACACTCACGTCTCTCATCCCGAATTCCCTGGAAAATTGAAAAAAATAGAGAGGACGAGCTGAGAAAAAAATGAGACTGCTTTACAAGAAAACACACACGCTGTGCATCGCACTTTATGTGAAAGGAAGTCGCCAGAGCTGAGGCTCTGAGACCAAAGCGGCAGGCGGAGGAGGAAGCTGCTGATATTTATCTTCTTCTGCGAAAAAAAATGTAATAATGATGAAGAGTGGAGTGAGAGAAAAAAAAACTTACGCTGAGCAGCATTCCTAAGAGTTCCTTGTACTCGGCGGAGACCTTGTATTCATTATCAAGCTCCTCTTCAATCGTCTTCCCGAAATGACTCTTGAAAGCAGCTGCTATCAGCTGGATATTATCGTTTGAGCGGGTACACAGCACCTAGATTTCAAAAAAAGGGGGGTCCACACAGAATAGAAAATGATTACTCGCCCGCTCTCCCGCACACAAATAATGAGGACGGTGGAATTGGACTGGAACACTCGAGATGAAAATCAAACAATGATCAAAAACGCGGGAATGCTTTTGCTTTCCTCTCTGTGAAAATATACCCCCGGAGAAAATACCCAAGGAAAAACTATTTTACTCTCTCTCTCTCTCTCGCAGCTTTTTGGAACAAGTTTCGACTTATTACTTCCACTTCCCTGATCAGATCATATTACTCTGTACAATTCGGGGAAAACTGAGAGCATTTTGAATTTACCATTGAAGCAAAAAAAAATATAATATTATATTTGCACGCATGACAAAGCCTTTTTATGAAAGGTGTATTTCAGTGACCCGAACGGAGAAAATATTTATTTGACTTGTTCATTCCACCATTCCTTCAGGCCTTTCTTCAATCTTTTTTTCCTGATAAAACGAATTTCTGGGAAGAAAATAACATTCCTTTTTTTTCGCGGATTATGACAATGATTCCGTGATGAGAACGGAGGAGGATGATAATTGGCAAAGAAAGTTTTTTTTATCTGCATGCGTGTCTCACGTGAAAATGTGTCCACGTCCCCAACTTTTCCTTCTCTGAGATATAAACACCTCGACAAAAAAAGTATTTCCACTTTTCTCTCTCGATATTTGCACTTGATTAAGTAACTGCTAACTGCAACAATAATGATATAAGCTTATGTGACTTCCCTTCTGCTACTCAAGCCAAACAAAGTTCAGAGAGCAGAGGAGTGTACCAAAAGAAAGAAACTTACAACTAAAGGTGAAACATGATGCACAAACTGTGTCTGGCCTTTTCTTGATTTTCGGTCACGACAAGGTAATCATCATTACTTTCATCGTCATCATCATCATCATCATCTATACCGGTGGAGTGATCAAAGATTTTTTTTTGTTTCTGGAGTTCACTCAAGTCAGTTCGGAATGTCAAAGAGGAGTCAGTTCATTTCCTTTCTTGGTACAACAAAAAAAAACCCTACTAATAATGCTAATGGTTTCATGTATGTATGTATGGTCATATGACATGTCATTTCAGGAAAAAAGATGAGCACTTTTAAACAAATGATTATGATGAACAAGAAAGAAGAAAAGCTAGGAATCCTTTTGCAAGTCAACCATACAAATTTTTTTTTGTGCCATAGCAAAAAAAGGGAAAATGAAACTGGAAACCAATCATGATAATGGGAAGCATCCCACACTCCTCATATGAGAAAAGGAGCCCAATTTTCAGGTCAGAAGAGCGCATCCATCTGTCAAAACTTCATTGAACATGTGGACCAATTCAATCCCCAACTGGGGCAACGTGATGTTCCAAGAAGAAAATTTTTGTTTCCACCACCCACAATATTTTGTGAAAAGAAAAGTAATACATAATAATTTTATTTTTGGTGTGTACCTCAGTAAGGACATCCTCATCAGTGCCAAGACCTGCCATGGCTTTTTTCACCTCTTGGGCAAGGTACTCATAAGGAGGTTTGAGGAGGGCTCTCAGCAACTTGGAAAACTTCCCGCTGTACGCTGACTTCACTTCTTGGTAGAGGTCCTGCCGCGTCCACCCAAGGCCACACAACACATGATATGATATCCATCATGAAAGCAACAGGACACAAGAGGAGGTAGAAAATAAAGAGATAAAACCGGATTAAAAAGTTTTTTCCGCGTGTGTTCATAAACTGTTTTAAGTGAATGGGTAGAAGAAGTCAACAAGATTCATGGCAATAAAAAATGAAGACAAGGGGGAAATACACAGAAACAACTGCTCTCCTCTTTCTGTCTGCAAATAAAAATATATAAAAGTAACAAAAAAAGGAAAAGACTTGTGCTGGAAAATAGTCGTCATCATAATAACAAGATGGAAGGAGCCAAAAAGATAAGTGAATAAGCTTAGATTCCATCATGGGTTATACGTGCAGTCACCAGAGAGTAATAACAAGCATGTTCCAACAACCTTACTTTTTTATAGTTGGGAACACAGACAAAAAAAAGCTGGTAAGACAATAAAGGAAGTGCCATACATCTTCTGATTATTGGAATTCTTGTGTGTGCAATGGTAATGTGTAATGTGGGATCTCCCAGAAAAATCAACATCCTTTTTCGGCTAAGAAACTCAAACAAATATATGGTTCAAGTTCCTCCTCCCAAATTTTTTTTTCGAGAGGAGAGAGAGAATTTCGTTTCGTTGAACATGATTACCTCTGATCACAGAATGAAATAAAAAAGGATAAAGCAAGTGAAACAAGGTAATCCCTTATTTTTCCTGTTTGCTTCACATGTTTTTATCTTCTATGTTGTGTGTGTGTGTGTGCGTGTGGACAAAAAAGGAAAACACTGGGCTTTATACCTAACGTAAGTACAAAAGTGCATGTGAGAATTAGTGTAGGTAGCTAATGCACAACTGAACTTTCCTTTCCCGGAAAAAAATATTAATGCGTACACGAGAGGATGATCGGCAAGGTTATCGAGAGTGAATATAAGAGGTATACAGTTAAAAAAAAAGAAAATTGTAATTCTCCTAAAAAAAGTGATCTTGCTCTCCAAAGAGCAAAGTCTCAAACAGCAGTAAAAAAGTTCTTAGCTTGGTTATCCTCTCCAAACATTTTTTTTTGGAAAGTAGATTTGAAATTACTACCCCATTTTATTCCAGACTAGGAAAATGAAATTGAGTTTGAGATTTAAAAAAAGAGAACATAGTTTCCCTTTACCTTGCTGACCTGGTCTCTGTACACAGTGACAATTTCTTGTCTCTGTGTCGCCACCCGGCTGGTCAGTAGGGCGATGAGTACACCGACCTCCTTGGCTGGGTCGCGAAGCGCGTCCTTAATGCGCTTGGCGTCGTCTCCAGGATGAAAACTTTGGTAGGCGACCAGTGTCGGCTCCTTGGAAAAAAGAAAAAGGAATTCATGCTGCGACACCCGAGTCCTTAATGCAATTCATTACAAAATAGTCCGTGAACAAAATGCTTATTCAGCTTACCTTTATGTTCGGATCTGCTGGATTCATGTTTCCGATATGACGAGCACAATTTATGCCAAAACTGATGGAACGAGTTTCACTTTTTTTTTCCTCTGGAATGATGACGATGACAACTTCTTTTCTTCTTCTTATCTCCGCCGTTACAAAATGTCAGCAAAAATGTCTTTCTGTTTTCTACGCACGTCCACTCCACCACAACTCGGAAAAGTACATGGAACCAGTATATGTGGGTGTACAAAAAGTCAACAAGTTTTTTTTTCCTTGTTCGTCTCTTTTAAATAAGAACTCGCTAATGACGTGTTTTTTTTTGCAAAAAAAAACTGCAATTTTTTTATATTCTCCTCTTAAACGTCAATCCAGATTTTTTCCTCTTTGTTGGAAGTAGCTATAAAAGTTTTTTTTATTTTTCTGGTTGACTCCTCTCTGCTCCTCCTTAATTTACTTCTTGTGTCAAGCTCCTTCACACAAGACTCAGATGAAAGAAGAAACAACTCGCATTAAGCTGGCTTCACGTCGTTTTTCTGTCCTCTGACTTCAGCTCAGTTGTTTTATTTTTTTTTGCAAGGTTTGCTTTGATGCTCTTCATTCAGTGACCACACGTAACCACGCTCACCGAAAAAAAACAACTGTTAAAATAATGAAAAGTTCTTCTCGTCGCCTTTTTTTTCTTCCCTCCACACAATTCTATTCTATGCTACTTCGTTAATGATAAATGGAATCATGAAAAGTTGGGAAATGCCTGGATGAATGAATTCTGTTGCAAAAAGAATTCCAAGTGTGCTCTTTATTTCTTTCTCAACCTCTTTCCGCCGTACGTGCGTGTCGCTTCTGAGTTTCGTTGTGCTCCACAAGCTCCTTTATTTTTCTAGAAAAAAAAAACGGGAAAAAATTTTTTTCTCATGCTCTCTCCCACAATGCACATTTCAACATCCATGCACTCACGTGGGGAAAACTTAGACAATGCCATGTTCAACTCAGAAAATAATAAAAATATATGTGTACCTTTTAAAAAAAAGAGCGACTGCTGCTGGTGCTGCTCCTGCTTAAGATGTTACCATTCAAGAACACTCGCTATACTTTCCCTTTTTTTGGTGAGGATTCTTTTAGTTGTAAAAAAAGAAACTCAAGATGTTTGTATTACTTTTTTTTGTTGGAGATGATGAGGGTCTGCGATATGATAGTCGAATGTCACAACAACACCTCGAAACAGGGAAAAAGTTTTTATTTTATTTTCTTAGTCTTGTTCGCTTTTTTTCCAGTTTGCACAATGAAAGTCGACTCTGTGTAAGTTGATAAGTATGTTCTGTAATGATATTACGCGGAGTATATAATATATATTTTTTTTGTCCAAAATAATTTTATTTTGGTTTGCGTTCACGGCTACGCGCTTGCTTGTGGCACTTTGCCAACAAAGTGTGAATGGATCCTGAGCCAATGAAATTTCCTCGATAACTGCTCCTTCCTCTCAGTCTCATCAGCTTGTGCACATATACACACTGGCTTCAAAACGTCGATGAAGAAATGAATGGATGAAAACAGAGGAGACTCTCTCAATGGACAGATAATGGCACGGACTCGAGAAATAAAGAAAATTGAACTGAGCACTAGAATATATATTTTTTGCTGCAATTGATGTGTGGCAACAAGAAATAATATCTTACTTGAGACCACCACACAAAATAAAAACCACGAACCTTCACTATTAAAAAAACAATGCGAAAAAATCTTTTACTCTTTTTTTTTTAAATTATATATTTGCAAAACAGCTTGACTTCCTTCTCAGAGTACCTGTTCTGTACCGAAAGAACAAGAAAATTGCGACAAAGTTAGGAGACTACTTGTTCCGGGAAAGGTTGTTCCTCCACTCCAAACTGAAATGATTCTGAGAGCAGGTTTCCAGCAACCCAGCTCCTTTTATATCTGAAGAGTAAAGGAAAAATAATAATTTTCCTTTGCTACCATCCACAATATTGTGTTCTGCGCCCTGTATTTTTGCGTGCTCCTTTGTCCACAGTGAGTACCCGATAGAGCACGTTCACCACACTGTCTCCAGGATAAAAAGGCTCTGACTGCTCTTGAGAAGCAGGGAAAAACCTCCACACCACTCTCTGCTCTGGTCACCTCCAACTGGAGAAAGTTTATGGTGAGCAGAGAAGGGAAAGGCAAAAGCCTGCTTCCAGCTGAACACAAAAAAAAACTTACCATTAGAGACTAGCACGAATGCTTTTGCAAGCATGTTACAAACTCCAAGCTTTTGCACACGAGACCATGTATCTGAATAATATAGAAAAAAAATAGTTGGAGGAATGAAAACGACTGGGCTATGTAGAGAAAATGGATATTTTCTACTGAATAGTTTACGTTACTTTTCCCTTCTCTACTGGGGCTTGTGTGCAGGGCAGACTTGGTGATGCTTCGCCCGAGAAAAAAAATAATATGTATATATATGTCTACATTGAGGAAACAGGAGTGAACGGGAATATTTTTTTTTCCTTTCACTTTATTCCCTGCTATAATACACGATATTTTTTTATTTCTTAGCTCGGCTTGTGTACAATGCCATATTCCCCTGAAACATTCCACGAAAAAAAAATATTTAAAAAAAAGAATGTTTGTAATACATGCTAGGCTAGGCTTTTTCCCCGGCACAGAAAATCATGTGTACCTACCACATCCTCTTTATTTTGCTCACTGTGTGGACACAGAGCGTTAGACTATCTGCACACATTAAACTTCTTTCTTTTTGCATCAACACGAACCAAGAATTTTTTTTCGAGTCTTTCCCTCTCACACACACAGTTTTCCTCCTCATTTGTGCGAACGTTTGCTTGGAAGGAGTTAGTAGAGGCTAGGTGAGAATAAGTTCATGGAATGCGATTCTTCTCTGAAAAGGAAAAAAAAATTGTTCTCTCCTGTCTCCGGCGGTACTGGAGAAGGTGGTTCCTGATGATGTTGGGTATTCCTTCTCCGAATTTTTTCCCTTGTCAAGTACGCTCTACCTTCTTAGCTCACCTTTACGTCTCCACGTTTCTTTTCCTTCAGATCAAAAGAAAATGTGTGTGTGTGTTGCCAGCTCTTGTTGGCCAGGCCATTCCCATTTCGTGATTACTATTATTTATTTTTTTTGCCGAGAAAGGAAGAAGAAAAGGAAATGGAGAAACGCATCATCATCAACACACAAGTGTAGCATCACATCTCCGGATTTTGAATGAGGAGGGAATAATATTGTGACAAAGAAAGGAAACTTATGAGAGAGAGAGAGAAGTCTCCCCCTTTTCCCTAAGATAACACAATACGCCACCAAAAATGTTATCTTTCCCAGTCCCCATCATTTCATATCTGAGCCAAAAGTTATGTGAGAAGAAACACGGAAAACATAAAGTTTCCTTTTCCCCTACGCATTCATTCTATACACATAGTATAGTAAAGTGCATAATCTGAAAACGTCTAAACTTATAAGAACTTTCTTTTTTTTTTCGCCTGCACTAGAGTGGGCGGGAATATGGATGATCCGCAGTTTAACCAGAAGTTCACATTAATATTATCCTCGAGCCTAAAGACACAATGGCTTAAGTATATCCATGCATTTTATTTTCTGTCTGCACAATGATTCCATATAAAAACCTGGTTTTCTACTATTTTTTTAGTGTTACACCAGCTGCAGCTCACTCTCACACACACAGCCTTTTTTTTCTATGGTTATGGCTTATCATTATCATTCTCATCCTCCAGAACCGTGCTCTGTGGCTCTTTTTTCCCCTTCTTTCCAGTGCATTTTCCTTGGTTTACTTTCACTATCCTTACATCTACTACATTTTTCATATTGAAACGTTCTACTTATACACACATCCGCTTCCAGACAGTTATGCTTATTTTTTTGCCACTTTTTTTCCTCCTTCCTCCTTTCCTCTTCTATGCTCTGTGTATAGTAGATTGGCCTGATATGGAATGAAATATAACTGGGAGAGTATTTGCGTAACGCTTTTTTCTCCATTAATCCAAACGGAAGGACTACTCCAGCAATAATAGTTAATAAGCGAGAGACATACATGCATGCATGCATGCTACATACATATTCGCAAATGTCTATTATACATAATACTCGATATATTTATCTTGGTAGATAATAATAAAAAAAATCTTATGCAATGGCAAATAGTATGATTTCCCGTCTAGCTTTTTAGTAGAACTCCCTCAATTTTTTTTCCCTCATTATCATCACGACGATCATCCTAGTCTCATCACCATCCAGCGGGAGTGAAGGGCACTGCATAAATGCCACTTATTTTCTGAATGGAAAATTTTTGCAAAAAAAAAGACATTTCCTATTTTTTTCTTGTATAATTTTTAAGGCACTGCTGCATGCCCACAAGAGTGATAAGTAACCAAAACTAGCCAATGAGGAAAAATGATAATAATAACATAAAAAAAGAAGATGTGATATAGAGTAAAATAGATAACATGGTAATGGCCTTTGCTGTACTCAGTGGGAACACACACTGCTCCATTTTCTTTTTTTTTAAAGCAAGTACGCATTAACGGAGCGGGCAATGGGAAACTTGTTTCTGCACAATAGCTGCAATTCAGCTTGTCTTCACTGGAAATTGGTGAAAGCGGAAAAGTAGAGGGGAAGCATGCCTAGTTAGTTTTCCTCCTAGTAAAAAAATATAACAATGTTAGTCTAAAATGCATTTTCAACTCAGATGTAAATATAATATGAAAACAGAGAAACGATTCGTATTCGTATGTAATGTATTATTTTTTTTCTTCGTGGCAAAGCAGAAAAAAGCACGGTCGCATTCAAATATAACCTAGTTTCAACTTTTATTTTTCTCGTACACTCATGTTCACAAGCTGGGCTACAACATATTTTCCAGGTTTCTTCAATGAATACAAATTTCATTTTGTTATTCATGCATGTTCGTAGGTAACCGGATATTTTCCTTTGAAGGATGCAACCTGCACAAAATGAGGAGCGTTAAGGTATAATTTGGCCGAGTCTGACAATTTCTTGAAAGTTGTTTCCCTTTTTGAAGAGCATTTCAAAAGCCGTCGTTACCCTCTGAGCTCCCATTCAATTAGATTATTATGAACCCGATTAGTTTTGAAATGTCTCTGGTGACTTCCAAGAAAAAAAAAATTAAAATGGTCTGGAACATTACCCATAATTCACATTCCTGCATGGAAACACGAGATAAGCGTGGTGGTGAAGTGGACGAAGGTTATATATTTTTTTAAAAGTTGAATTACATATTACATACGACAACAAACACAATAAATATTTTAGCACTGCATTCATTTCAAACGACAAACAGAACACAAAATTTGTGTGCGCCACACTAACATACACACACTAGTCGTAGTGAGTGTGACAGTGTGACCCCACAACAGAGTTTGCACAACCAGAAGACAATTGTATTTGGATTTTCAAGACTATTCTTGTACAACGGAAAAGGAAAAGTTAAACTAACAAAATATACATGCATAAAGTCTTTAAGTCATGGGGGCTATTGTTACCGAAAAAAAAAATATTCTTTTTATTCCTTGTCTGGCAAAAAAAAAACTTCTCCGACTCAACCATACGTGTAGTATTTACACAAGAGAATAGACTGCTTCCTTGTTTTCAGCGGCTCAGAGGAAGAAAAAAAAAGTCTGTTACTCTTGCACGTCCATTGAAGCACCATATCACCGCCATGAAACTCACACACACATACATCGTATGACTTCAGCTTGCATTATGGCTCATCGGTGATACACACATTTTCTTGGTTTCCTTTCTTCGTGCTGCTGCTGCTGGAGAGAAAAAAAAATATGTAAAAGTTTTGCAAGTGGTGCCACTATCGTTTTTCCTCATGTTTGGATGATGATGGTGCGCGCCTGCCAACAAACTTGTTTCCTTTTCAAGTCAAAAAAAGAGAGCCACATGTAGGAAGCCATACTTCTGAATAACATAAGTTGCTGTTGTAACTATTCTTTGTCTTTACATTTTTAGCTGGTGTACTAAAAAATATTATACAATGCGGAAGCAAGTTTTTTGTGTTTAGAAATAAAAACTGCTTTAATAAAAAAGAATATAATAATAATGCGTGTGTAGAGTAGTTAGTATAAAGTAATACACTGCTTTGTCTCCACAAAAAATGTACAATGTTTCGTTACGGCACATTGTACATGCAACAAAATGGTATCAATGTGGAGAGAAGTAATTTTTCTGCGGTTATCGTGTGTCGCCAACAGCCAGTTTTCCAGTTGGAACACACACCACAGCACAGTGAAAGAGAACAAAAAGTGGACGAGGATAGCAACGAAAATGATATTTGCTGGATTGTCAAATAAATACGTGAACAACAGCATTATTTATTGCAGCATTGTATATTTTACTTTTCGTTCACATAATCACATATGCTTCCAACGAAGAACCGTATTACGTAGCTTTTGTGCAAGTAAATAGCTTTGAATGTACAACAGTATTGTGTGGCTAGAGAATATCATGTGTGGCTACTTTTTTTTACTACAAAACTTGTATTCGATGACTTTATCCCTCATCTTTACATGGATAAGCTTTGTCGATCAAAATCTCCAACAATACATAATGCGCGCAAAAAATAAATGTCCTCAAGTTATTCAACATACATTAGTTCCGACATGGACTCCGGTTTACTTTCCTTGTTGGCGTTTTTTTTGAAAGCCAAATAGTATGTGGTCCTTTCCGGCAGAGGAATATAAGTGAAAGTAGTACATTCATTTACACGAACACGCACATCCGCACGCACGTCACTGCGGCCATAACAATAATTCTTTGAGTTTGCTTCTCGCTCTTTCTGGATAATATTTTTTTTTGTGAATCTAGGTAATAAATGGTACCTGCAGTGGGTCATTATAGACACGTCGTGCTTAAGCATGATTGCCTCATGTGCTATTCTAGGTGTGCAAAATGGTGGAAAAAAATGAGATAAGCTTCTTTATTTCAACTGGTCCGTATTTTTTTCACCCGGTAAGCTGACTACTTTTTTTTTTGGCTAAGTAGGCTTGCTGGAAAATGGCTTCCGGCCATTTGAAAAGTTGAGCTTATTATTATGATTTTGAAGGGGATGGGAAATGGTGGTGATTATTACCAACAAGATTATTATCGCTATTGCTCCAACCTTACTTTGCTGGAGGCAATAAGGTACATAGTTCAATCCTTATTGTGGACCATTTCACCTTTTAAAAAAATTTCGATTGGCTTTTTGCATTATTATTATTATGGGTCTTCTCCGCAGTGAAATCTGAAAACGCTTTATGTGTGTGTACCATTTTCTTGGATTGTGAAGTGCACTACTGGAGTTTCAGTTGATTGAGGGATAGACGCCG
>JAHZNF010004370.1:0-19541 GCA_027744215.1 Troglopedetes dispersus
CTTTTAGAAGCACTCCAAGATGTGGGTGTGAATAAAGTATGCCACGACATTTACTGGCTCCAGGCTAATAACACAAGATGAGGTAATACCTTATAAAAAGCTTTTAGCCTTACGTCAGACATGCATAAGCATCCCACAACTTCTGGTTGGAGTTAACTGTGTGATAAAACATTTATTTCATGCTACACCACTCTGGATTGCTTTTACGAAGCAAGTGGACTCCTTTTGTGGTTTTAATTCAAGGGGAAGTTTAACAAAGCGTGCGTAGCGCATCGGCAAGCACATGCATGCGAGTTGTCTGTGTGAGAAGTCAAAAATGGCAACGATCAGGGTCCTTTATACATTATAATGTTGGCATCACCATTAATATTTATGTAACAACTGAGGAAATATTGACGAGCTTATGTTAAAGAGCCATATTATAGCAAATTGCACCATTATCATTTAGGTTTGACGTCCTCACTTCCAGGAGCTACTGCATGGTATGGGTATTTAATTTTCCAAGCAAATGGGAGGATCGTTGGCTGTATGACTAATGAGCATGTTCTGTATGACCTCTCTGAGGTATGGATTATGTAAGAAGCAAACGGTAGTTTTGTATGGTCGTCCTTTAAAGGATCCGGTGCAAAGTGCCACAGAAGGACGATGTAGACTTCAAGAAAACCGCAAAGTGTTGGTAGTAAACCTGAATGTATCCATGCAAGACTAGGTAATGGTTACAATTTTCACTTGTTGTGCTCATACAAATGCTGAAGTGACACGCTTGAGAAAATTGAATACAAATCATGAAACATCCAAGGAAATAACCTATTAACATGGAACGGCTGGGAGAACTCATCCGCGAACTCAAATGTACAATTTTCTTCGACATTTGAAGGCTCTCATATTATAATCGGAGAAACGGGCAAGGACAGATAAAGTATCAGTGAATTTTATTTTTACAAAATTGTTGGGTAAATGGGTGAATTCCTGAATCAACTAAAACATGAGTTTATGCGTATTCATCTTTGCTTGCATGTAAATTCTCAGCAGTATGAGTCTTTAACATTTTCCGGTTAATGATTCCGTCTCGTCATGATTCTTGTCAGCGTACAATTATCTATCAAGCCCGGGAGAAAACTCGCTCAGATTTTAATTGAAAGTGACATAGCAAATATTTGCAGAATTATTAAACGATCTAAGTATAGGAATTGCACTCTAACTGTTACCCGTTTATTTCGATGAGCTGCGCAGGATATGGCATAATATACCATTATTAAAGCTAGCTAACAAACCCGACGTGCTTAAATTGGGACAATATAAATAATTAATTTTTAAATACATGCGATGATTCACTTTTTATCAATGCATATCTTCGACAAGGTAATACTATTGGGACAGGGAAAATACAATTAATAATATAATTACCACAACAAACTTTCGATTAGGAACAATGTCAGTGAAAGTCTTTTTCATGTGCAGAAGTAGCATGTCAAAGCTAATATATCGTGATATTGACGTTTTAACTTATTTCAAGTATAATTGTTGAAACTAGATATTCAAAAAATTACGTGGCGGAACACAGGAAAAATTCTTCGGTGAAATTTATATCGTCCCTGCCTATAAGCTTCATGCTTCTCAAATGCCGCATATTTTATTTCCTCACTTGCTCACACAGAAATATCTCACTTTCAATTGGAGTCAGAGATAATTTACCCGCCAAATTCTCAAAAATAAAGTTCCATTATTAATTGACATTCTCTACTTATTCTTTGCACACTTCAAGAATTTATGACGCACAAGAAGCGTTTTGAGATGAGGTGTCATTTGTCAGAAGTTGGATAACACAGTGAAATGATACAATGCACTCACTATCATTAATCAAAAGAAAGGATAATAAGGAATTCATTACACAGAATGTGACCACATTTTATACTTCCTTTGCTTAGCAATTTGCACGAACACACTTGACCGATCAAGCATTACGTCCCTATCCATGTGCTATCCAAAGAAAAAGTTACTGCTTTAATAATTAAACGGGAAATGGCGTTTGAAGGAATGAAATCTGTGTAAACTCCGGCAAAAAAATAACACGTTTCCATCATCTGCTGTGGCTCTCTTTGAATTTGTAAAATACTGAATGCAATTACTCCTCCTGTAAAAGGTCACCAATCTGAATTCTTTCCTTAATAAGATTTTAAAAATCTATTCCTTGTGCTCCTGCAAAGTCGTATTGACACAACCAGAGAACCAATAGGTAAAAAGTGGCATGGCATGTTCTCCTTCCGCCTGCTTCTCAGTCTAACCTGGTGGTGGCTTGTACAAAGCAAAATTCTAAGTTGCAGCTTTAAAGTAAGTACGCTGTTTGCAACAGGAATGGCTTTTACCCACTTTTTGAAGAAAAAAAGTGGGTACGGGTAAAAACGGGTTTTAATGGGTAAAAATGGGTTTTAATGGGTAAAAATGGGTTTTAATGGGCAAAAATGGGTTTTAATGTAACGCTATACAAATGTTCACGTCGCCCCATGCATTATATTATGTTCATATTGCCCCATACACTCAATGCTTTACTCAATGCCTCCCATTTACTGCATGTTAATATGTTTTTCCCCGTTTTTGCCCATTTTTACCCACCTCTCAGAAACATAGTGGGTACGGGTAAAAATGGGTAAAAACGGGTACGTACCCACTTTTTCACCACTCGGCCTTTCCTGGTTTGCAATGAAGTGAATGCGGTACCACTTTTTATGCCGAACAGTTTACGGCACACTTGGTATTTAAAAAGTCAAACAAAATGCAATAGTTTGGCCTACAATGGGTGTAACATTATCAGCGTTTCTTGTTCGCGTGGCAAAATATGACTTCTTAACGGTTAGTGATTAACTTTTTATTTACACTCTGCAGTTAATTTTTTACACGTTTCTTTCCGCATATGTACTCATCATTCGTTATCCTGCATTCTTTCATTTTGAAGTCAGTTTTGCCACGGTGGCTGCATTTCACTCGGTGGACACTCGTATTGAACTATGTTCCACTTCGCAAGCTCTACGAATTAATTAGTTTGCAAACGAAGACACAGAGGAAGGACAGCCATTAGCTACTGGCGGTCAACAAAGAATGATAGAAGAACTAATTTAAGTCATTGCTCCAGGCCATACTAAGATGTGAATGAGTTAAATATCCCACCACTCATCTGCCTGTAAACACTCGAAACAACCCAAGCAATTTATTGATGAAAATTGTGTACATGCATAGCAAAATATGTAATACATAAGTTTATGAATAGTTCAATTGCATGCGGAGAGTTACGTCGCACTTCAATTCAAACTAGTATTTTATAAAAATAAAATATCACTCAAATTCTTTGTTAATTGTATGTATGCGTGTGGACAACATTCACGATGTGCATAGGTAGTTGATCAAAAATAAATTACTATTGAAGCTGAATTCATAGGTACGTGATGTGCTGATATTTTTTGTTAAAAAGGCCGCAGTTGACAATCAGTTATCAAAATATTTTACGAAGTGAAACGTGAAGTTTTAGCTTATAAAACCCTTACACAAGTCTGTAGCTTTACCAAACTTTACTAGCATACCTATTACATATTTTGATCCTATATCTAAAAAATTAGGCTGAAAGTAGTTAGTCGCAACTCTACAAAACACGTACAATCATTTTATTGACTCTTTGAAATATTTATGATCCTTCTTTTACACTTAACCACTACCAAATTTTATCAAGTCTTTTACAAAAGAAGTTGGTTTTACGAACGGGGAAATAAATCTGAGCATACATAATTTGGGGGAAAATAGCAACACGACAAAGTAAAATTGCACACACAAGGTTAACTTTACATGATTGTAATACACATCTGCAGGACTAGTCATGCAACAAAGGAATAAAATATGTGCATGTGTATTACAAGTTTGTGAATTTACAATAATAAACAGCAAAAACATATAATACATATATCATCCTTTCAAGCCCAATGACCAAGGTGTGGCCTGACTCAATTCCCCCTGACATAAAAAATGCAAACGTATTTTGCAAAATATACTCGGGCTTATGAGTCTGGTTTTCATTATCGCGAGAAAGTGATGGTCAATACCTTTCTGTGGGTCATTTTAATGTTACATTTTTAAATCACAAGAACAAATTATTTTTTAAACGTGCATACATGTGTAGATGTTATGCGATGACAAGAACGCACGAAAGCATGCTACCAAGCGAAATCTAAAATATTTCCTCGCATCCCCCTTTTCGATTCCAATGAACGTTGGCAAATTACAAACGGTTTTTAAAAGCCAGTAGTGGTTGGTACCTGATACCGATCTTCCTTCCAGTTCTCTTATAGTATACTTATTCTGTACATGCATATTATATGATCATGCTCTGCCTCATAAACTGAATAAATCAGATCTCCGAATCTCAATTAAACTTGTTTAGTAGAGTTTAATTATATTTCGAAACGACAGATTCTCTCGTCGAAAAGAACTGTTACGGCCGCGGTGATCCTCGTATAAAATTGGGTACTTGCATCTTATATTTAGTTTGAGCAACCAGACCGATCGTGAATCCAATCATTTCAGTGATGTTTGTATGTGCAACGTAAGCTCGGGCGATGATTGATGTGAAGAAGGTGATTATTCCCGAAATGATCATACTTATAAATCCGTGGGTACAAATTGCAGATGGTAAAAGGACAGCAGGTGCAGAATGTTAATCGCCCGTTTTGTCAAAATGGTGGTATTCAATATAGCAAAGTTGAATCTGCTTTGCTAAGAGTCATGAACTTGTGCAGCAGCAATTTCGGTGGGGTAGGAAGGAGCTAATCGGTTCAGAGAATGTTCAATAGCCAATTGGCAACATAATAAGTTGCACTCTGAAGTAGCTTAAGCATTTACCAATTATTATTATTAATGCTGCCCAGACTTGTAATAAAATAGGAAAGGGATAAAATGGATGCTACACACTGTGATTATGCATAAGCATTGTGAAAAATATTTATGAGTATTTCTAAAAGTAATTTTTAACACGCCGTCATTAATATTTGTGGCAAGAAAAATACACTTTTTGGCCTAGTTGCAACCAAAGTAAGAACTTATCCTCACAATCACTCGTAATTTTACAATTAATGTTCATATGTATGCTGATTTTGAATGAATTCCGAAGTTTGAGGTATTTGATTTCAAGATGGAGAGTACCAAAGGAACACCAGCCTTCTCATTGTTAGCCACGCTCAATTCTAATGTTATCATGTCCACTGTGAAAATTATCAAGGATCGACGAGTTGCTAAAAGCAGTGAAGATCACAACGTTAGTACCTTAATATAAGTAAGCATACTGATGGGTATTTTATCCATCGTAGGAAGGGCAAGCACAAAGGGATGTTGAATGTTGCAGAAGACGATAGTCATTGCTAACACCACGACCGTCATACTATATAAAAGCCACTCGATGGTACGAGAGAGACACTCATCTTCACCTGGATCGCGGAATCGGCTTTACTTATAGTTTAATAAAATGTACAAATTAAAACTTCCATTATACCTTAAGTATGCCACCTGAATTTTAAAGCGATCATCCTTCTCTTCTGTCTCCCTCCTCCTCTCTCTATCTCTCTCAGATTTTTTTCTGAAGAAACAACAACAACAATCGTTGGAATGTTACAATGCTTCAAGTTGGCAATATTATTATTATGCGCATTTTGTGTGTAAGAATGTAAATGCAAAAGTCCGACGGAAAAGAAACAAAACTGGAATCCTCTTCGTCATCCCTATTCTCATTTGCAATTCATGAAGGTGATGTGTTGCCAACACTATACCTATACATTCGAATCTATAATGGCTCTATGATCACGATGCTAACTCTTTGTGAAGACACCAGAGAAGCACCTTCTTTACAAAGTTTCAGAGATGCGACGAAGACGAAGAAGAATAAGAGTTGTAAAAGAGGCAAACATTGGGCTTGAAAGGACGACCAAAAACTTGAAAATAAATGGCCAGTTCGTCCTTTAAAAATGTTTGATGGATAATATTATGCATATTATTATTATTACAATTATATTATATGCGATATTATGATAGGAAGAGTCGAGCATGCAGCTTTGCATTTAAAATACCTTCAATGGACTGAAACTACGTTGTGCGCGGAGTGCGGATTAATATTATTATTATGACTATTATTACATGTCTTCACAAAAAAATGCAGAAGGTAACAACGGCGACTATAGATACGGAGAAGATGCTGACGATCAACATCACAACGTCTTTTCTTCTCTTCAGATCGGTTTCGTTTCTTTCGTTCCAAACACAATGAAATAAAGAAGCCCTATGGGCACAACAGATAAAAGCTGGTCTTCTTCTTTCCTTGCTCCTAGATGCTATGCTGGTACCAGAAACTGGTAATAGTCGTAGTGGAATGGTAGCAATAATAATCATTTTTCACAAAACAATGCCACGCAAGCAAACAAAGCACTCGGAGGAGAAGATTAGCCTGTTCTATATAACGTAAGATGATTGCAAGTTTGAAAAAAAATGTGAGTCGATAGGAATGCAAGCAGGAAGATCACAGTTGTGGCATCCATTGTATTGCTGAATTGAATTTAGTCAAATCGATGCAACTTCACAGCCACATTTAAAGTTGATTCATTTAGTCGAAGATAATAAAAAATGGTACACCATGAAGTGCCCACTCTGGTAGTATTTTGTGACGGAATAGTAAAAAATGTCTGGTCATGTTTTTTAGACGAGTGCAGAAAGTAGGTGCTTGCTTGAACCATAGGTTTTATCCATAAAACGATGCTATAATGATAGGCTCATGTATCGGAGCTTTATACGGAGTACGAGTTTTGAAACGGCTTGTCAGATGCTACATGTTTATGTACTTCAACAAGCCCTTTTGACCTTGCACTTGCCACTATATAATAATAACATCTCTCGTGAATGCTGACAACCCAGATAATATTCACCATTCATTAGAAAGTTACTCAACTACTTGCAAACTCACGAGTTTAGGGATTGAACAAATTCATTGTCAAAGTAGGCATAATAAACATATTATGCTCTAGCTACTGCATGTAAAGTGCAAGAAGCAATGAATTTCCTTATCTAAAATCTAAAGTTTGATTTTAATTAATTAGTAGTTTTAGTCCAAATGGGCAAATGTGTTATCTCAACATTTCAGTTTCAATTTTTTTGTAAAGAAAAGATTGATAGAAAATTCGGGGGAAAAGATCAGCGGTACACAATATTATGCCGAATTGAATGTTTATATTACAGGCATACAAAAACATGGTTGCAGCTTAGTTTCAGGGAAAGTGAAACATCTATGTTAGATGATTTATCTCATTGCCAGAATTTAGCTTAAAATTGGAATGCTACCCTACCCAAACTTAAACTCTGAATTTACTGCAGGAAGGTTGATCAATCCTAATCACCAGCAAGCAATGGTGAATGGTGAAGAACTTGCATATTATTTTTGCGTTGTTTTAGAAAAGCATGCTTAAATACAAACTTATTCTTCATTCGGAAACTGGAGTTTTAAATTAAAAAACGTCGAAACAAAGAAGCAACCACAGTAAAATTTCTAAAAGGTAGCAATTGTAAACGTTGAATGGAAAAGCAAGTGAATATTACTGAAGAGACAAAAAGTGACTCCAAATGAATTTATTTACGAGGTATTTTTACGAGACACTTAATGCCATTTTTCCTTTTGTCGGCATTAACGCAATCTTTAGTACTTTCATGCACTACTGGGCATCCAAGCTTGGTTTGCATTTTTAAACTGCAGAGAAAGGACTCGGACCCTCGCCATTTACTAACTGGCAACATATTTGAAGGTGGTACCAGTAAAAATTGATGAACACAGAGAGCCGCCACTTTTTGGCACATTTGTGCTAAATTTCATGGTATCTGCTCACTCCTTCAACGTTCCAAACTCCTGCTTTAATGTTGGACTCACAGTGCTATAATTATGCTAACCTTGTCAAATTACTATTTTGGTTCTTTCAATCGTTTGCTCTAAAGTCGTAATGGTCTAATGCAAAGGACATGCAAAACTGACTTTGGCTAGGAAGTAATGTTGCTTCAGGTCCTAAATTCTAATTAACACCGAAGGTTCAGCGTCGCGACAACAGTGAACTTCCCTCACTAATAAAATTCTCATCTTGGCATTACAACAGGCAATCAACGAAGATTAGTTTCTTCGTCTAAAGAAACAAATAAATATTTATTCATCATTGTTTCCAATTTTGGTCACCATGCTCGAGGGCTCACATCGTTTTCACACACCTTCCGGCACTCATTCTTCTTCTAAAGGAATGACAAAAGAAAGCATGAACGCTAATTTCCACAAGTAAAGAATGTGCAAACTTCAACTTCACATTTTGGAGTTTTGAGCTCAAGATGGCCTTGACGAAGAATAAATATCAAAAATAAGAATAGTGACTAGAGTGAAGATCATGTAAAAATGAAGACGACACTGATGCTCCATGCATATTATTGTGGCATAGTGTAATTAAGCCTCAAGTACGTTTTACTTATTAATGGCTGTTGTCATCTTTTACCTGTGTGGGTTAAATTAAAATTAGCTGTTTACTCATCTTCGCCGGCAAAGTGATGATGTTTATCTTTTTGCGCATCACCACATTCTAGTAGAATTTATCGTTTGTTTGCCAGATTCTTTTTTTTAAATAAATATGCAACTATATAAGTACTTTAAAACATGGAAGAATCCATGTTACATGGAAATTACTGGATAGGTTGCAAAAATGCGCATATCATGCTGCAAAGTTCTTGAAATGATCAAGTGATGATACTCCCATACCTTTACTTCACTACTTCACCTTAAAATCTAGTGTTTGAAGACAATGCCTTATACGAGTGAGTTTGCTGCTTCAATGTTTTGTCTTTGGTTCTATTTTTGCCCAGGTGTCAGAAGACAGTCAGAGTGAACAGAACGCAGCATGAAGTTGAGACAAATGGAATAAAAAGTGCCATGTTATGATGACTTTTTTTGTGGACCTAAACTTTTATGTGTGCATACCTTCTGAAGAATAAAATTGTTGTTACTTGGTGGCCAGACCAGCTCGTGTACTACAGCCAGATAAACGTTTGGTAATGTCTCTGTATATAATGATAATGATGTTTTATGGCTATCTTTCACTAAGGATTACTGTGACTCGTTCAATTTATACATTTATACGCATTTTTAATAATATGTAAATTCCTCAAAGTCAGGATGATAAAGTATGATGATATAGACTTACATTCCTTCAAAGGACTACGCAGTGGTTATTGCTCAAACAGTACAATTCAGAGTATGTGAACAGGTAAAAAGTATTGTGGTGCGCAATGATGCAGCCGAAAGTGAGTCGTAACAGGTTAGGTTGATTTTTCTGGTATAATTTACAGTTTTAGCCTTGACAAGCTTGACTTACTGACTTCATTTTTATTTCCTTCTTTGTGCATGCTAGCATCTTTTTGGAATGAATTATTAATGTAATGGCTAAATGTAATGGAATGTAATATTTTATAGCAGCAAAGGCATACTTTGAATTGTGTTTTCGTTTTTCTGTTTCCCTCGAACATGTGCAATTCAACCTGTCTGTGTGTGTTCCTCAAGAGCACTCTTTCACCAACGTCATTCACAACTACATATCATCTCATTCCTTCGCCTGTTTTCTCAAGTTTCACTAAATCTGCTCTCTGAAAAAAGGTCTGGAAACTCAGTTTTGAAAATTTATTCTAATGGGATACTTAAATTTTCGTGGGTGAAACGTAAACGTAGTCGTTTTCTTTAAGTATTTAGATAATACGCGGTAGTAGACCATTTCAGTCAGCAAGTGCGTACGTACAACTTCACTGTATTGGAAGCACGAATGTCATTTAGGTACGCCGAATAAAGTCTCGTGATTAACTTACTTGCTACATAACAAATGGTACAGGTTACATTTTTACAATTCGTATATCATATTTATTTTTAAGATAATCCATCAAGAGGATTATGCGAACAACATAAATGGCCTCCATTGAATCTACCTGGAAAACATGAAATCGTGCTGGTGGTTTGCCACTTTTCAAGATCTTACAAGAGCACTAATAAGCCATGAAAAAACTGATTTCGTAATATCCGTCTTGAGTCTCTCTTTATTTTGGCATTGTTACAAAATAAATTGTAGTATAATTAGATCGTGTTTTTACCTCTGCAGCTAATGTTTGTTAATGTAAGAATTAAGAGGAACGAAAAACTGTAGCTCTGTCTGTATTAAGTTTTACAATTTACTCGTACTAATCAGTGGAAAGTACAGGTTAGCGTAGTCGACAAAAAACTAGTATATAAAATCTATCTTTTTATATTTTTTTGATATGGTTATAAAATTGAACTTGAAAAAAAAACACACAATCACAGATTTCATCGTTATATCCTCACTCCTCACACTGCACACCTGAAATGAATGTATGGTACGTAGACTTTCAAGCAGTTGTGAACCGAAACAAGCTCACAAGGAATAGTCTTTGTGCATATTGAATTGTGAACAAAGTACTCTGAAAGATGAAGTGACAACAGTGCGAAAGGAATGTTTATTTAAAAAGCGCAAGGAAGTTAACATACGAAGACACACTAATACCTCGATAAAACAGTTTGTATATTTTGCCACACAACGCTTTATGTTTTTTTTTTTTCAGAATGGGTGCGTTGTCAATCTCACATGCAATTTACTTCGGCGTGTACCTTTCCATTCTTTATTTTTTGGGTGTTACGAACACTTTGTGCGAACCTGTGGGTCTATCTAGACATTTCATAAAAGCACATGCTGCATGTGGTAGCATATGAAGTACATAGTTTGAAGTTCGTAACTTCAGTATATTTGTTGATTGTATCATTTTCAATTATTCATTCACGCGTTGCTTTTTACTTTCTTATACGTTAAAGAATCCCTTCTTACGTTGCTGCGGCTGCGACGTGAAAAACTGTTACGAGAACACAATAACATGCTTTTCTCCTGCCATCGTAAAAGAAGGGTTTGCAAATACAATCTGCTGCAGATGGATCTATTGTATATCTGCCTAAAAAATCGCTAACAAAATCTTTAATTACAAAGTAGGTCTTTGCGGTCTCCGTCTGCAAGAATTTCTGCTGCTGCGCTGTAAAAATGTATGCCTTGTCTGGCCTTTTGTGATAGTATTACATTCAAGCAAAAAATGGCCATTACTATCAATTTTGAAGAAGACTCGATTTTGGTTGCGCAGAAAAGGTAAACGACAACAAGAAAGAAAAGTTAGTCGCAGTGTTTACACGCAGTGCTGCAGGCTGAAGGGGGTGCCTGTTTTTTATGAAGACTTTTTCGTACTTTGGTTTTGTAACTTGCAACGTTGCAACTCAGACAAGAAAGAAAGCCAGTCTCATTCAAGTTTCGTTATTGCATCCATCCTTGAATGGGATGTGACTGCATTTGCAGACTTACATTAAGATGGTATAATTTTTTATTGTGATGTTGTATGTAGCTTCTTTCAAGTAAGTACGTAAAGATATTGTATCAACATACCAATCCATTCTCTCAAAATATTACATTATTTCTCTTTGAATATTATCAGTATTGAACAAGTCCAAACTAATAATAATAATGCCGTGAAATACACCTGACACTGAAATTTCTTCGCATAACGAAGGAGGTGCCTGTCTGTAAACAGCATGCATAATACGTTCGTCAACCTTCCTTATCATCTCAAATGTCTTTACTCTTATTTCCAATCATAGGCAATTGGTTATTTATTTCATTTTAATATCTTATCCCTCAAATTAATCCTAAATAGTTAACTTCACCAGTTGAAGATGAACTATCCTTTGAACTTATCTCTCTATCAGTAAGCACGACCGTGGTTGTCGTTTCTCTGCTTATGTTTCCCTCTGCCTGCTTAAATTTGTGTGTTTGATCAGTAATTTGCAAAGGTTTCCGCACGATGAGCACATGGGCGTCGATGGCTACTTGTTGTTTTGACAGAAATAACTCCTCATCACCTTTTAATGAAATGATTGCTTATTCATTATGGTGTTGATGGGATTGCAATTAATACACTGTTTATCAAGTTACATCAATAACGACATCCTTCTTCACTGTTTTTGTATGAGAAGGTATTTCTTTCAAGTTAATGTAATTACAGCGACATACATTTTATAGTATTCAGGTTTGCTTTCGTTAACCAGTATAGTTATTAAGTAATGCAGAAAATGAATATTATCTGTAAGGATCCCGAACGACCAGTCTTATATGCCCTTATTGAATTGAGCTATGGTCGTTGCAGGATACCTGTATTGTCTATAACTTATAATTCCTGATAAGCTGTGTGCAAGTGTAAATAATTTTGTAAGCGTGTGAACTTGTTATGATTAATTCGCTGATACCGGCAAGGATAATGATTAAGTTTGCATGAAGACTGTGATGTCATAATTGTTTCCTCTTCTTGCACTCAAAAATGCACAACCAGCCGCTGTAGCATTTGATTTTCAAATGAGCTATATACAACGACGGGAAACCTTTATCACTTGTAAATATTTAGATAACCTTTAAATAACATGAAAATTTCAATAAACAAATTCGAACTTTTTACAATTTATACTTTTTGTCATTGAAAATATTAATGCTGAACGAAGTAGGCTCATCGAAGCAATAGAAGGTTAAAATTCACTTTTTCAAGTTGTAATGCGTATTCCATTCCAATTACATTTACTCTTAACAGCAATTACAAACCTGCGCTTGGAGTATTGAAAATTTGCTAATAAGGACTCACTTTTTGATCTGCCTAGTTATGCTGGCAAATTACTTAATATTGACAGAAATGTGTATTTTCTTTTTTAAAACGCCTATCTAAAGAATTACTTTTTCCTTCATTTAAAAAATCCAGTTACATCACAAACAGACATGCACATATAAATATAAAGTGAACAAGAGCACTTTTGATTTTCACATCAAAGATCATATCAATGTCAGACAATAACAGTAACATCAGCTACAAAGGTTTATTTTTATTTGCTTGCGATTGACGTGAGCTGTGGTTGCGTGGCTCACAGTTGAATACACAAATGTGTGAGTTTACAAATAAAAAATGAAAGTTGTTGTAAATGCTAGAGCTCATTCAAACATGAATTATGTCTTTTAAAAAATATTTTTTTAAAGAATGAGTCCAATTAGTTAATTAAAAAGTAATCTTTGGAATAAATAAAAATGCTCACAAGCATAATAAACATTAACCATACATAATATAAAGTTATATAGGAATTCGGCATGGGTTTCTCATTTGCTCATCAACGAGGCGTAAAGTGCACAAATATTAAATGTGTAACAAAATCTTTTAAATTGTTTAAATATATCATCAATGAAGAAACTGCTTGTTCTCAAAACGTTCTCAAATTCTAAAAATTGCCAACCTCCACACGCGGTTCTTAAGAATTTGTAAGTGAGAATTTAAATTAAGCACTCATACTGACACCCATAATGAGATGTCTAGCATCTTGGCTAACAACTCTAAACTCGCCAGATGCTGTTAACATCATACCAGCGCAGAATCTTATACTCTGAACGGGTAATGCAATTTTAAAAGGTTTATTGTAAAAGTGCATTTTAAAAAAAATACAACAGATTTCCAATTGTAAAGGCCAAGACCCAACTGCGAATTTGATATTGAAGAATCACGTACTATAGCTTTTTCTGTACATGCTCTGCTGCAGATATTCACAATAAATTTCAAACGTCAATAAGTGGTAAGTGCTCAAACTACTACAATTTCATTGGGTACACATTTATTATTACAGGCAGTGTGAAACACACAGGTCGGGAAAGCTTACTCCATGTTTTATTGCTATAAAAATGAGATGTTACATTTAGTTTATGCACACTGCAACAGTTCATGTATGTGTATTACGTATATAGATATACTGTTTATTAGAAAATATCAGGATTAATTTAGATAAGTGTAATGAATCAGAAGATGATGAGATTAGGTAGACGCTTTTTAATGAAGCGTTTTTGAAATACGAAACAAACTATGCCTGTAACAAGAAAGGATTGTTTCACTTTTGCAACATACATGTAAGCCCTGATGATGCTGATGCATGCACACCTTATGTATGTACCTCAAAGGGTGCAAGCTTTGCAGATTTACCACAACAAATAAATTCGCAATCTCTATGTTGAGGCTAACAGCAATCAACAACTGAAAAGGATACAATTTAATTAAAGTTTCAATACACTGTGCCACAATAATAGCGGGATTATGGGGCGTGCGTATCATCATAATATCTTCTTTGAAATGCTGCAGACCAGAACGAATCATTTATGTATCCAAACAGATGAAAATTGTTAATAGACGACGGAACTCATCTCGTATCAAACATGCAGCAGCCAACTTTTCCCAATACTCACATGAACGTGATCACCTCTGTTTACATATGCAAAAATGATCAAGAAAGTGTGTTTGTGTGCGTATTCGATGCTGTTCGATGTTTGAAGGAGTAAAAGTAATACAAACTAAGATGAAAACTACTCGTAATATGGAATCCTTGCAACTATATAACAGTGTCCGTCACAAATCACAAATACCTATCTAACTAACTGAATATTTTCTCAATGTTAAAACAAGGATAAAAATTGGGTTTTTATTGTACTAGACAAACACAGAGAACTATTTTCATATCGAACTCTTACCACATTCAAACAAAAAAGTGCACATTCGTTATTGAATAGAAATTTTGATCGATGAATGGGTGTTTATCCTCCGTGAACAATCTTCATTTTTTGTACAAAATTGCTTTATTTTAATTGGGATCAAATCTACCCTTTGCTCTCTTTATTTGCATAACGTATGTTTCAAGGAAAGCAGATTCTATAAATCGTACCTTGTAAACAATATAATATGCAGTGATCCCAAAATGCATATTTGTTTATTGCACTAGCAAGTCAAGCAAGTGGATCTCACTTTATTTCTCGAGGCTGCTGATGGCATTCTATTATGGAAATTCATTAAGAAAGTCAAGTTCCGAAACAGTCGAAGAGGAATATTATTCCATTATAAAGACCCAGAAAGTGTATCTTCATTACATATGTTTAAAAACAGTTTAGAAAATACAGAGGAACCTTAAAAGAGTCTAGGAAAACTTGATTTGTTGATAGTTCGGACAATTCTAGCAAGCGATCTTTTAATCGGGGGTTTATCAAAGCACTGAAATGAAATTATACTTCAATAATTTGCTTTAATGTAATATGCTATAATTTAAGGAAGTTGGATTAGAAAGAGTTAACATGGCATATAATCTTGTACCAAGATATGCAGATTATTGCAGGCTGTATTTTTTCACTTGTAAGATGCAGTTGCAGCCCAGCCGTAAAAATCATAACTTGTAGTAACATTCGAAAAGTGATGTCGCATACATATGTGGGTTAGGTAAGCATGATTTTATCTTTATAAAATCTGGTTTGTCACTCTCATGCTGTGCTTACTGCACAAATGACATTTTACTCACAGTGAAATTCTTCTGATTCTGTAAAAAGGAAAATCACTTTTAACCCAAATATAAAAAGACCTCATATAATCTCCCTTGTTGGATGAAGCGGCTTGGAAAACATAAAAAATGATAAATGATTTTGGTAGATCACTCCACGGGAAGCCTTTTCATGTGTAATAAGCGTGTACAAATTTACAATGGATGTGCAAAGACAAATTGAATCGAACAATAGATTGAAGGCATATCTAAATGTAGAAAATAGGCAAGAATTTCTTTAGAGATGCCACCAATTGAAAAACAATTTCACTGTTGAGGTAATCTATGCGGGGGATTGGTGTCTTTGACTCAGCATGAAGTCTTACCATACGATTACTCTACGTCGTCAGTAAAATTATTTCTTTATCTTTCCGTGGTATTGTGCGCCTGAGAAAAAATGATGTCAAAGAATCGGGCTAAATCAAAAGTAATGATGTTGATGGCTTCATTTTCCTTGGGTGCGCGCGCCGTACTTGAAATACAATCTCGAATCGCAAAAAATGTAATGATGGTAATCCTTATGTCAAGTCAAAGTCATGAATGAATGAGAGAAGACAGATTTGTTGTTACAAATGGCTTCTGTTTACCAAACTGGAATACGTTCGTCAAATTTCATCCATATGATTGACAACCGTAGAGAAAGTAATGGTTATGAACAATCTGCAAGAGATTCAACAGTCTGTTTGCCTTTGCAGCATCAGAGGAAGGCGTGAATTATTACCAATTTGTGATTTCAGAGAAGGAAGCATTACTACTTGATTTCTTACGTTTCATCCGGCGTTTCCTCTGCCATTCCCACACCAAGTAGATCAAACCCAGAAGAACGATGGTAGCAAAGAAAGTGCCAATTATCGCTCCGGCAAGCGATCCACCGCTGTACAAATCACTGCAATCCCCGCTGCTGTCAGCCATCCTGGATGGAAAGTTGATGATGCTTCTCTGATTCCGGTCTAACTTTTTAAATAAATGTGTTTTACGGAATTAAACACTGATTTATATTTATTGACGAGTTAGGGAACTCTTAATAGTAACGGTCTTCTCCAGCATTTTCTTCGCTTGAAGAAGGTATTTCTATTTATACTGTTTTTACATATAAGAGTTTGCTGTAAGCACTACAGTCGCTCATGGTTGTTCACCGCTTTTGTCGCTGGTCAGCATGACTTATTTATTATGAGTCTCTCGTGCACAATGATTTCACATTTTTTAAAGTCAATTATTCATAAATATTCATTCTCCTCATTGACATTCTTCCCGCATTGTCTAAAGTTAGAGCGCAGGTTAGAAAGTTCCTTTACTTAAAATTTAAACGGATGGTCCATGAATTTCAAATGTTCAGTGAGTTATTCTGTTGACGAAATGTTTCCAACTGATCCTTCCGACTTCCTGAAGCGGTAAATTCCTATCAGGCTCCCAACAACTTGAGAACTACACAGCTACCAACTGGATTCCATGACTGTCTTTACTATAATATCAAGAGAAAGAGACTGTAGTTTTTCTTATAGATTAAGTTTGCGACAATGCTTAAGATGGAAATGGTGATGGATGGAGTAGCAATGCTACTCAAGTTGATCCTTTCTCCAATAACTTCGTAGTCGGAGGAACCAGCTTCGGTTAAGCGATATTCAGAGTTGATAAATATCTTGTCCTTGATACTAACGACACTGTTCGATTTAATGGAGATAATTTAATGATAGGAAATTCGGCACACGGTTAGCGTTTGTAGCTTCTTCTCCCTCGCTACCTGGCCTTGGAAAGTCTGGAGACTTGAATCAATATTCAAGACCACTGAGCTTGATTGAATGCAATCTGTAAAAGTTTCCCCATTCTTTATTTATCCCTTTCTCTCCTTCATAGTTTGTATTTATTGATGTTACGTGAATTGAGGAGTGAACTCAAGAAAAGGAATTTGTAGTTTCAAAGGGTCGGGATAAAATAAACTGATGCTTGTTATAATTTTTTTACGTATTGTGTGGTCCGTCAGATTCTTCAGATTGGAAGACACGAAATAAAATTGAACAGGGATCTTTATTAGTCTGCTGCTGTCTCTTAACTTTCTCACAGGTATTAGTAAGTTGTCGCAGTGCCTGTAAAGGTAATAAGGAAGAAATAAAATCAATACATCAAAATATTTTTTTATTTTCATAACAAAGAAGTATAAAATTATCATTCATTCACAAATAGCACGGCGATTAGCGATTGAGTCAGTTAGAATCATTGTTATTGTTAGATGAAGACGCAATTGTCTCCATCTCCAATCACATCATGTGTTTCTAAACGAAGATGATACATACTCTAGTAGGAAGTTGTTATTATGATCAACATTATGCATGACACACACAGCGTAGCTTTGACTGTTATTAGGGAACTTGTGGAGAACTCTTGAAATCAATGTAAATTGCTTGGCTTTATGACAAATTACTGGGTTGGGAATGATGAGAAGAGTGGTGTACGGCATTTGAATATTAATGGGGATCGTAGCTCAGTCCGTGGGATGAAGAAGTATTGAGCAATGACAAAAGTTATGGAAATTTATTTTAATGGTGAATTTTACTGTTTAAGTACTGCACCTTACATTCTTGTTGCAAACAATGTCTTTGCAACGCAACGTTCTGGTGGGTATTAAAGTGATGACTCATTATTATTCATATTATGTACGCACTGTACTAACGCTGCGTCTTGATTCCTTTAATTTTATTTTTTTATTGTTCATTGACATTGGCAAGCATCCTTTATGAATTATTGCATACCGATTCAAAGGACTAATTCTCCATTTTAATGGCAAATCATTAAGGACATGCATGATAATAATAATGAAAAATGATGAGCATGTTAATATTAAGCAAGGCTTGTTGAGATAAACCTATTTTTAAAAAGTCGCATTTTTGCAATTCATCTGAACAAGAAATATACACGCATTAAACCTTAAAAACTAACTTTCTGTCTCAGCAGAAAACTGCTCATTTGTTAATAGCTATAATCAAGTTGGTAAATACATGAACATGAGCACCCACTCCTTGAATGTAGATTCAGCATGAATGAATAAACCACTTGAGGAAAAAGATTCATCACGAATCGTTGTTGTACCTTCATGCAACACTAACTTTGAAATAATGCCATAATGAGTGTAATTTTGTATGACTATTTTGTACACATCTAGTTTTTTCCTGTAAATTTACTGTATACAAAGCTTTTATATATGATGAAGAACATGTGCCAATTTTTAATTGTCAGTATATCTCGAAGCCTCCACTATTGTAGTTGCATGTGGTGGTAGTAGTAGTAACAACAAATCATACCACATTGGCCGTTACGACTTGGGTTGTACATTTAATTTAATCTTGCTCACGTTCCATATTCTACACTGTTATTAAAAATAATTATTGTACTCCTTCGATTGATTGGTGACAGATCCAGAAGCGATGTCAGAAGCACGAAATATACTAGAGCTCTAGTAAATTTACTGTACAGTAAATTTGATATTAATACAATTGCTTCAAGAAGATTAAATGTGTTGTGATGTAAAAAAAACTTGCCATTGGTATGCAATATAATTTCAGCACATCGAATCGCACAAGGAATTAATTCACTTGATCTTGATTTTGCTTTAAGGCTAGTGGTATTTTATGAGCAAGCGTAAAAATACTGAACCATTCTGAAAATTCGCTTGTTGAATCAAGTGCGCATATGACAAACAGAATTCCGAAAAGTAGCAATCTTATAATTTCCCTTTCACACAAATTGTCAGGTTTTTTTCTTTTCCCTAGAAAAATCTTTTGCCCAATTGGCTAATTGGTCTTAATACCAGAAATTCGTAAAAAAAACCTAACAGCCAGAAGGTATTAGGATTCCTGATTTTTACAATCTGACTAATTCTAGAATTTTCAACTTGTTTCTGGTCTCAATGGTCTAATATTTTCCTTAATCGTCCTCATAGCATTTAAAACGTCAGGCCATATGGCGATTTCATACTTACAGAATATAACACAGCTTCCCTTTTTAAAACAAAAACAAGGTGATTGCAATC
>JAHZNF010004371.1:0-13510 GCA_027744215.1 Troglopedetes dispersus
TTTTTTTGCTAAAATTTTGGTTGCAACCATCAAATAACATTAGCAATTCTCCCGTATATTATTACATTTAATGCAGCCGAAAATTATACATATTCCTGGGGTTATCTTCATCAGTCTGTCGTGATGTTCCTCACTCGGCAAATAATCGTCAGCTGCAATCCACGCTCTCAGTTTTAAATCTGTTCGCAAATGCAAAGTAGGATAGGATGCAGAAGTACTCGGTTAGACACACTCTGTTACCTCTTTCAGTGTGACCTCAAGCGTACCACAATCTGATGTGAATCAAACAATAATGCTGTGCGGGCTTTTAGAAAAATTAAATACAAAAAACATATTATGATTATTATTATTATTATACGAAAGCAAAAGGAGTTTGGCTGCTGCTGGTCGGATTGTGCTGTGATATTACGTAATTGGAAGCCTCTCGCGGATGGGTGGACGGCCTTTGGGGGCAAATTATGCTCCTCATTATTCCTCTTCTGAAGGGAGCTATTCGATGCTGTTTCCCTTCAGAAGATGTGGGCTAAGCTACGTCGCAAAAAATGGGAAAGGGAACCGCTTTTCCACAGCATTCACAGTCGGTCAGACAAACATAACAATTTAATTTTGGGTGTGTTGTATCCAGTCATTTGTCCATCTCTCTCGTCGTCGTCGTCGTCAGTCTGCCTTTCGTGGAGGAAGTAACAGTTGAACCGACGACGACGCAAAAATGTGCTTTCACATGTGATGCTGATCACTGGCTTAGACAATATGTATGTACATGTAAAGCCACAATGCACGGCAAGATGAGCAGTAAGTAATGGAGTGGTTGCGTTTTGAACCTTTTCTCCTTAGATCCAAAAAAAAGCCGGCTGTAGTTTATCTGCTTCTTCTAAATGTACAATAATCTGGCATACTTCCATTTTGCTTTGGTCGCTTATTACTGTGGCGAACGAAAAAAAAGGTTGTGGTGCAGGAAGAAGGAAGGGAAAGCGTGCAAGAGACCGAGCAGAGATCAGCGTTTCCTCTTCTCACTAATCTGGTCTGCTGGAGTTGTAGTATGAAATTACAAAATCTCAATCTTAGCATATATATATATATATACAGTGGTATAATAGCTTCTTATGAATATTATTAAACTGGCTGCAAATTGCGGATTATACTTGTGATATCGAGGCTGAAAATAAAAATGCTAAAATCCGTCGTGTACTAACTTTATCCACACCACTGGCCATGCCTCTGAGTTAGTATTGGGCTGCAGACACATGGTCGCGTGGGCCTGTAAACTTGTCTTAAACTTACTTCTTGCTAGTCTTGTAGTAGGGTCATCTACAATTCACGTCAAATCGTGGTGAAAGACGAGTCTCGCCCTGTTTGCTCGCTTTCTTCACTCTCGTGCTCTCACGTCATCATCATCACGCCACTACCAACTATACCTTCACAAATTACGACAATGTAAACGTAACTTGCACAAAGTTTTGTGTGCATTTTGACGGAGTTACCAATATTATTTAGTTCGCTGCGACAAGAAAATAAAATAAATTTATACGTGTCGTTAGATTGTTAGGCCCAATGTTGTCGCTATTAATAACGGATTTCAGTGTTCCGCATTCACTTTCTAAAAGTAGTGTTGATGTGATCAAAATTCACGCACAAAATTCTTATCGCAGCAAGATCTCAAAAATGCATTTAGGTTGCGTTCAATCGCAAAATACCACGAGGAACTGAATTTTCACATTGAAACCTCATTAAAGTATATTAAGCAAGTCCTTGGCAAATATCACAACACAGTTGAAAGGAGCAATACTCTCCAATGCGTACGAAAGGCGAGTGCACACATACGAACCATATCTCTTATTCATTACCCTCATTTCTCATGCCAAAAAACATTCGGTCATTGTGGTGAGCAAGGTTGCTGCCGTGCTTATGTAGAACCTGTCATCTTGCTTTCGCCCTGCATGCTAACCAAACTTTCACACTCACACACAACCACATCGGCACACACAGAGAAACGTCGGAGACAAAGTCAGCCAATTGGAGAAGGACAAATGATGCTGTCAAAAGTAATACATATTTTATGGATATGTAATGACAACGAGGGACTGGAGAAAAAGGACATTCATGTCAGGCAACTTGTTTCCCTCCGATAAAATGCCAAAGCAGGATGAATAATAATAATAGTAATCATTACTGTTATGAGGAGGAATAGGAAAGTGCTGATGCTGTAAGTTCGTTATGATCTGTAACCGTTTGTTTGCTTCCATTCGAGGTTCATTTCTTGTGTACCCTCGCGTCAAGTGTACGCTTCAGATGACTACAAAACTGAAGGGTTTTCTAGAAACGAGTCAAGAAAAGAATATCTGTGAGGTAAAAGAAAGCTGCGATATTCAATGCTCCCTTGATGATGATATATTGTAAGTACGCAGTAAGAAAGTGTGGAAGACCTCGTTTTCTAATGCTCCACTGTGATTTTCCTTTTCTTTTATGAAAGCTGGATGATGATGATGATGATACCCGCCATATATGAAATTCATACATATTTATGCTTCAATGCATGTCTTCTCCATGTGCCATAGAATTTATGTAAAGTTTCCCCAAACCAATTCCTAAAATATGGAGGTTATCTCTATGAAATGCGATGGAGATGGCACACTTTTACACAAAACAGCCAACTGCATAATACATTACAATAATAACTAGAGCGCTTTTTCATCATCATCATCATCATGAGCAGTTTTGCCTCAGTGTGCTGCCACTGACATGACTCTACTTTTACTATCCACTGTGACGTAAAAATAACTCACCAAGCAGCCACTTTTTTATATGGTGAAGCCAAGAAAAAAGACGGCAGCCAAGAAGGTATAGCGCCGCGGTACAAAGCAAGTAATGCGAAAAGAGAAAAATAGCAAAGTGCTCAGTTTTCTTGACAAGAAGCAACACTTACATACCTACCTATGCACCTCCATTGGGCTTCCTTTTCAAGTAATATGGTCTAACAGGAGCATATTTTGTACGGATGTTTGCCACTAAATATACATACTTATGCTATTGTATGGCAAGGCTACGGTAGGCCGTGTCACGACATGATAACTCAAGTGAACCACCAAAATATGCGCCAAGGTACCTTCCTGCGCCAATGGAATTTCGCGACGGTCGGTCGTTTGCTAACACAAAGCACGAAAAGGCCGTCTCCGTTGTGAAGATGCTTCAAAGATATCATATCATCATTTCATATCTTCCCAACAAATAATACAAAGTAACAAAGTCTGCACCTAACAAACTTAAAAAATGGGGAAAGCAGATAGGCATTTTTTGTGCTTCTTGTCATGCATGATGCATGCATGAATGCAATAGTCTACAGTTTTTACTTGCATTATCATCATCATGATCACCACCACCATCATCGACGACGTCTCTGTGTCTCTCGTTATCATAGCACACATATCTGCGGTTGGGTTAGCCAAGTATAATACTCCAAAAGGGAAGAATGAAGAGTAAAGTAGGAAAAAAAGAAAATTGACTGCTTTCACTTGCTTTCGCCGACAAAAAACAAGGGAGAGGAAAGGGTAACCTACACACTTCACACGTGTACGGCTTCCTGATATATATGTACTATTGTCAAAAGGAGTACAGCATTATATGATGAAAATTCAACGACTTCATCATCCCCACAGCCTTCAACAACTGACTTTCTTCCAGGCTACCAACAAACCCAACCGTGCCATCAGTGAAATGGTACATTCAGATTTAATAAATATATATATACACCCATTGTCATTGTACTCTTAGCCAACTCAAATGGAGCCTCTTGTAGGAAAATATCAGACCGAGACGAATGCGTAAAAATAAGAGGACGAGATTTCATAAGAAAGATTTTTATATCTGTATCGTTATTGTACGCAATGTTGTACTCATTCACAACATCGAGTGTGTATGCATGCTCATATTACTTTCCCTTCTTTTGGGAAGGAAAAGACATAGTGGAATGAGTAAGAATAAAGGAGAGAAAAGAAGAAAAGGCGAGAGGAAAAAATATCAATCACCATTACAGTTCGTGACATGGCTCATTTTATTTCCCTACATGTTTTTGACATGAAGCCAAGTGCACATTTACGAGACCGACGAGTTGAAATGTAAGTAGAAGAAAAGGACGAGCTACATATATCGTCGCTGTATTGTGTTCAGCAAACAATTTAAAAAGCAAGAAAGGGTTACTTCACTGCATTTAATATGCAATTGTGTGGTGCCAGAATACAGGCTGTGAGAAGATGATGAGAACTGCTGTGTCGTCATTGTCCGTATCATGAAGTCAACCCATCACTTTCTCCAAATTTATTATTATTATTATATGGCATTCCTTCCTTGTTGCAAGTAAGGCGTAACAAGACGTGTGTTAAACTGTCATATAGGAAGATGGTTCATTGCCGAGTCCAAGAGTTTTCATACATTTTCAACCACTTTGAATTACAAACTGCCTCTCCAAAAGGCATTTATAAAACACATGTCTGGAGCGTTGCAAGTTCCCTGAAATGTCGTAATTGAAGCTGAATACATTTTTGTACAAGTTTCTTGGTGGTAGCAGCGCTAGTTTAAGAAAATGTTTCCACCAAACTGTATATTATTGTTGTGGTCGTCTATTCATGTAGAGCAACATTGTTGAGTGTGAATGGAACATAGTGGAGGATGCGTACCTATGTACATTTTATGAAGTTTTCTAAAACATTAATCTTGCTTTGGCATGACAGAGAAAGTGTTTGAAAGTGCTCGTGGAGCTCCCAAATACACGCTTTTACAATTTCCTAGTGTCACATCACTAAGAATTGTGTGTGTGTGGAGCCTTTAAACGTATTCAATTCAATGTGGGGGAAAGTTTATGGTAGAATGTGGAGAATTCCCAGCATGGAGCGTACCCTTCATGAGTCAATGGTAAAAAGCAAGCTTCCATTTTTTCTCTGAAGCGAAACAGAATTTTTTATGTGGATAGTACAAACGTACGTTATTTTGTGGCTGTGCACGGACATCGTGTACGAATGTGGCTTGTGTATACAAAAATGAAATAGGCACTCAGTTTGAATTTGAGTACGGAGCAATGTTTCCTCGTTTTTTGAATTGACACATTTTGCTCTTTGAAAGGAGAAAAAGGAGGGAGTGTTGCATTGATACTCTCTCGAATTCCAGTTTCCATCTGCCTTTCTCTGAACCGAGGAGCGGGCAAGATATTATTATGCCGGCTGTTTTGTGGAGAATGTTCGATGTGGTGTATGTACAATGAAAGTTGTTACAAGTGCCGGAGTGAACCAAGAGTGACAGAATTATTGGTTGCTGTCGTATTCAACTTTATCTGCTCTGAGATATGTTTCTTGCTCTCATCCGTCAATATCACAACCAATTCCCAGTTCACTCGCCGAATAAAAAAGATTCTATTGCGAGCACTACGAACTTCCCTCTTATTTTCAGCCACGCATGCAATGTCTACAATGACATGGTATGTGCCTTCCTCCTCCCATTGATGCAAACATTCACTCACTTTTACACACTACAAAAAGTAATGCAAAAAACGCGAAATAAAATAGTTGGTTTGAAACATGAAACCAGTGCATACATTATCCGAATTTTGAGAGAATATCAGAATCTCTTTGAGCGACCTTTCTAAAAAAAATTGCGGACTGGAACACCGGGACCACCAACCATCACCGCTACGGGTTTTGTTTGTTACCATCGGGTGCCTGTCTATATGTATCTGTGTATGCTTCCTGTCTCTTATCCCATCCATCCCGAAACCACTTCTTTATTGTAAAGAGTCTAAAAATAAACCACATGGATATATTTTGGGACACTTTGTACTCCACTTTCATTCTTGCATTTTATGGCAAACGATGACAGGATATCATTTAACTCTATTCAGTGTGTGAACTACTTACAATCGAAGGATAAAGTGGTAAAAATGAATTACGGGAATGGAGTGATTACCATGATACGTTTTTTTGTGGTTTTCTTACTCGCCGACAGCATCCAAAAATATTGGCACATCCCAAGTAAACTCTCCCCGCTCAATTTTTGCTCAAAATTTTCAATTGTTGGCATGGACATGCATAAAACTCCTGACGTAACAATTCCTACATATTGGGAAACATACCGAAACGTGCAGAGTTTTCTTTGGAACAAATCCGACAAAAATAGTAACTGTGTGTACTTGTGTGAAGTAAAATGTGCGTGGTATTATTTATAATGTCGAAACCAATGAATCGGTTTCATGACTGAAGAATATCAATGTTACAAGTAAACTCTCCCCGCTCTTGTTAAAATTTTCAATTGTTGGCATGGACATGCATAAAACTCCTGACTTAACAATTCCTACATAATATTATTTCCAAATATTATTTGGAAACATACCGAAACATGCAGAGTTTTCTTTGGAACAAATCCGACAAAAATAGTAACTGTGTGTGCTTGTGTGAAGTAAAATGTGCGTGGTATTATTTATAATGTCGAAACCAATGAATCGGTTTCATGACTGAAGAATATCAATGTTGTTGTGAAAGTATTTTATCAAACCTGAAGCTCATTTATAATGTGCAAAGTTGAGTTGGTGAATGTAATATATTGTCTTCTTCAGGCGGATCAAACAAACGACGATGGTGGATACGTCCTCAATAAGCATTTGAATGCAGAACGTGTAATCAAGTTTGTCAACATCAAAAGAAAAGTAACGTATAAAGGATGTCCTTTCAAAAGAAAATAAAACTTGCTAGTTTTTTTTCTTTCTTTGCTTACCACTACTTTCTCTGGCACATAATATTGTATCCTGTGGCACCACGCCGCTTGGAAAGTCTCTCAGTAAAAAATTGAAAAATACTTTCACTGACAGGGAAACCATAGAGTAGTAACTTTGAGAGTGAGAAAGTCGAGAGCAAAGCATCGCGCTAGGCCACCATCACTTCTCAATTTTTGGTTGACTCACACAAAGTCAGCTTTAAATCGAAGGAGAAGCTGGGCTTTTTATCCCGGATTTTCTCTCTATATTTCTTTCATCGTCCATGACTTTCATAAATAGAATGAGGCATGAAAAAAGGAGGGACCTTTCCGGGAGATTGACCCTTTGCGTAGGTACATGGAACACCATACATTTATTGTTACGAAGCTTTAGAAAAGGTGCTTTGACCATGACCGGCTTTGTTAGCAGAATTCCTGAGTTGTGTGTTTTACATTGCAAACATGCATTGTTACACAATGCTATATATCTGTACCTGATAGATGTTGAGGTCAGACAAAGTGGAATCATCCAAGGACTTTACAACCAAAATCTCAAAAAAAGTATTGGTTTCGCACAGAAAATAATGAGAGCCTTTCAGGCAAACTTTCATAGAAAATACTTTTTAAAAGCACCATCATGCTTGGTTTCAGTTTATACAGGCAAAGGAAACACAGCGAATTGGGGGAAAGGCGAGAAGACATGTACAATCATTATTGCAGAGTATCGCATGTTCATCGGCAAAATTGACGCAATCTTTCATATTCCGTGCAAAGCACCAGTTCATAGTTTGGTTGAAGATATCAATAGAAATGATTTTGTGGCAACATCCAATTGACTAAAACGAAAAAAAGACTGAAAAAGGTTTCAGATTTCATTGCCTTTTCATTTTCAAAAATGAAAGTTCCCTGAAATACAAGAGATTACTGCCGGCAAAGGAAGTCCCATGGCTCAAAAAGGTTTCCCAAGATTGTTTTGAATTCACCCTGAAGATGCTTCTTTCACTGTTTCTTGTATATGTATGTACTATTATCAGGGATATGGGATTTCAATACTACAACACTGGTTATGTAACAGCGTTTCTCTACTTTCTCGCCTTGTTCCTTTTTCCGGTTCTGAGTTCATAGCTCCTGGCGAAGAGTAAGGCAGCAAGCAACCGATGAAATCCCATGAAAACATTAGACTTCCACTTTTCATTTCCACCGGCTGAGTGAAGAATTTTGCTTCATTTCTTTGAGCGCCTTGTTTCAGTATGCAATTTATGTATCTCACATCTCCAGAGAGTCTTCTTGACGGTAACAGTTTTGTTGCAAAAAAGCAAAACACAGATACATACTTCCCAGCAGATGATGATTGAGATGATGGTGACAAAATTGGGTTTTGGATTGACAAAGTTCCTACTTCTTCCTACAGAAAAAGTAACTGAGCAAATTAAATAAAGAGTTTCAAGTGAGCAAAAATGTCGGGAAAAAGGGACCCGAGGAGATTCTTGCTTCTTTCTCCTATAAACTCTACGGCCGCCTCTTACATACAAATAAAACTTGCATGGTGCGTTGGCACTGTCAAACTGGATGGAACGAACATTCATGCAATGCCGGGCATGTTTTGAATTCCTGAAGAATCAAAGTGCTCATAAGTACATCTACTTTCATTCTTCCTCATCTTTTGCTTCTATCAGCGCATCTGAAACACATCAAAGCTATACAATATCACGGAGGTGAATATATTTCCATCGTACCGAAGCCCTTTTGCCTGACATTATTTTTTGCCTTGTACATCATTAACAAATTCCAATAATCTGTATACCTATATGAGTAGCAGGGACAAACGAATACAATGTATGTGTGGGAAGTAAAAATGTAAAAAAAAATATTTGTATTCTCGAAGCGGAGTCTAATAATATTCACACTTCATCTTGCTGGCAAGAGTAAAGAGGATGGGTACGTACGTGGTAGTTTCTTTAATCTTCGAGCGCTTGACTACATACATAAGGAGTCCATTTTCGTCTCCCTTTTCCGCTCTGTCTTCACATGATTTTACAATGTTCCTCTTCAGTCAGTTTTCATGTCCCCTTCCAAGAATAGAAGACTATATGCTTGTATGATAAAAATGAAATTCGATAAAAAATGAATAAAGACAAGTAGAAGGAACGAGTGAGTTGCTCGCCCTTTCTCCTGCAGATTTTCATTTCTTTTGATAAGAAAAAAAATCGTGAATTCAATTTGTAACGAGAACGAAGTATTACCATGTTCATCACCAACAACATCCATTTTCCATTCTTTCCGAATGCTCTCCTGTTTTTAAAAAGGTCTGGCACCTGTAGTGCTCTGGCTACACCGACAGAAACCATGTCATTCCGAACTGTTTGCATGGCAGATATGTACAACTTGTCTTTTTTAAGATTCTCGCTGTCGGTCATTTCAAAACGAAATCTTTTGACAGTCATGCATGTCCACTGTCGGTTGACTGTCGACTTGGTTTGTGTGCTTTACTGTGTCTCTACATAAAAAGGACGCAGCTTTTTTCAGTCCACAACCGACTCAGCAGCTTGAATCCAACTTCGTCTTTCCCTCACTTCTTTTTCCTGACTGTCCTTCCAGGCATTTCTTATATTTCACTGACTTTTAGGTTAGGTATGTTGCATGAGAATGTAGCTTTTTGTCTAATCTTCTCTCCCTCACCATTACGACTTTGACTTTATATTCAATCGGTCATGCCCTTAGGATGATGGTAATGCTGTGCTGCATTGAATTTCAAATTTCTTCTCCTGTAGCCGTCTCTCTAACAAAATCCATTATAGTTTAAGATGTATGGATACCTTTAGACAAGGTTCACTTTAACGATTTTATTTGAATTTCAAAAAGACATTGTGACTCCCTTGCTCTATCGTTTTGAGTAAATTGAGTATTTCGCAAAGCTTTTTCCAGCACAACCTGCCCTGCCGTACCTTTCGTTATTACGCAACAACTATCTTAGACATCCCCACCTTGCATATCTGGAAACACGAATCATTCTGGAGGCGTCCTTGTGTAGGATGGTATACATAAATGTGGTATAGAATTCATTGTACTACCTATCTTTATAATATGACCTTCTATTTAGAATTGGAAATTTGGGTATTTTTCCTAAACAAAAGTTGCTACAATTTGCTCGCTTTATATTTCAAACCGAGTTGTTTGACTGTAAAAGATTATTCGGATCGGGTTTTATTGCTGTGCAGATTCACTCTTATTGGTCACATTTTGCATTAACGTATAATAACAGTGTGTTGATCTCTAGGATCTACGTGCTGGAAAATGTAACTACGCTTTGATTTTCTTTTCACTTTTTATACTGTCATAACACAGAAAATCCCCTCGGGAAGGAGACAATTTAAAGAAACTGCTTTACGAAAATTTTGTTTTTTGTTCAACTTTACTACATACGATTTCTTCGTGACCTAAAAAGGAAGGCAGGGATGGAAAAGTAGACAGAGGAAATACGAAGTTAAGCCATGGTCACTCCAAAGTGTACATGGCACTTGGATGACTACGTGGCTTTAAAATGTCACCTTATAGTTGTCTCGAATGACAATGGCGACTTCAAGCTGCATAAATTCAATGTATTTCCCTTTTTATTGCCATATATCCTTTTGCAAAAATTGGGGGAACCTCTTTAGTTTACCCTGACTGCGGAATAAAGTCAAAGATTGAAATAGAATACATTGTTTAGCACACTCCCAGTAAACTTTCCCATACATCTCACGCAAGTTTTACAGGCTTCTTAATTACCTTCACACAAACATAAAATGTTTACACCTGACTCAATCCGTCGAGAAGAATGGATGTGGTGAAAGTATGGAACATGCATACAATTCCACAGGGAATAGGAAAGTGAGTGTTTACATCATGTACGTTTTTCAGTGAAGTTTTCGACACTCCTGAAAAAATGAAAGATGCATGGTGTGTGATCTTCAAAATCCTTTTTGCCTTTGTTTCTGTTCCACCCGTCAAAACTTTCTCATCAGCGTATTGATTACGGTGACAAGAGATCTTCTCCATCGACGGCACTAATATAAGAATACTTTCTAGAAGGATAAATTGACACATGCAGCGAATTCAATTAAACAAATTAACATCAATGCTCAGCTAATAGTATTTTCAATGGAATTTGAGTGGCATGGCGGAGAAAACCATAGGGATTATGATGAAGGGGATCCAAGTTTTTTATTGAACTTTTTACATTTCAGGATCAGTTCTACTTTCTATGTGTAATGTGTACATGCATGTTTCCTGAAGATATTATTTTATGTGATGTCCTCAGCTCAGTGGAGGAGGGGCAACAAAATTCCACTATAAATATCCTTCGACGGAGGACGGAAAAAGGCCATCAAGCCGCCTGGAAGTCGTTGCGTTAAGAACAAGGAGCAAGGAAAAGAAAAGGAATTTATGCAACTTCCTAACTCATCTTCTCCAAAAGCAACTTCATAATCATATAAATTCTCAAGTGCCACTGACTCGTTCCGAGAGGTCTCCTTTATGAGAATGGTAACTATGCCTGACTTGTATATTTCATGTGGAGAGTGGAGAGCATGCATATACACGCTCATTTTACATATACTTTACTTGTTGTTCTACTTTATTGTTCCTGTATGCAGAGCTCAGCGGAGAGATAGGTGTATTATAGTGAAAATTGTTCGTTTGACTGAGAAGACAGGATACGGACAGAGAGACACAAGCAGAGGATTATTAAATCGACTAAACCAATTTAGCACTCACTTCTTTGAAAAGTATCCTCTCTCTCTCCAGTTTTCTGTCCTTTCCTTTCGACGAAGTCATGTATCCAGAAGACTGCGTGTGTTCCACCCGTGAATATTGTTCTAGCTAGTGCTATCCGTTCTGTCTTCTTTCCTTCCCCTTTCTCTCCGTCTTTTTTGCTCGTTTTAACTTCCCTTACATTTCTATTCCTTCCTCTTGAGTGGTTCATAATACTGCATTATTATTAGCAGGATTCTCATACCACTTTGCAACTTCTCTGGGTAAGCTAATAAGCCACTTGCTGTCCGATTTTGGCATTGACATGAAGGAAAACTAGTATACTTACACGTACACCACACTCTATGCTTTTTGCATAACTTGCTCTGCTGCTTCCTCTTATTCTTTTGCCTCCATTGTTCGTCCCTTTCCTTCCTTTCTCACTTTGCTCCACTAACTTTCGCCTGCAGTCGCCTCTGATGGTGGTGTTGAGTGAGACAACTACTTAGATAGGTAGACGACAACTTCGTACATATACTTTCCCGCGGTTAAAAGATATCTTTTACAAATAGCTCGACTCCTTGGCTTCATAGATGCCGGCTCCGACTGGCAAATATGCATATAGTGTTTCAGTGGAAAATAAAAAAGTGAGTAATAATCATGAACACGGTTCCATGGGAAGTGTTCCTCCTTCTTTCTTTTCCAGAGAAAATCTCTCATCCGTCATATTTTCATCCTGTCCTCCTTTGTCTGTCTGAGCAAACATATGAATGTATATCATATTTAATCGTCAGGAAGATGATTGGGCATTGCACATTAAGTCGAATACGCTTTCCAACCTATCACTCCGATTTAGAAAGGTAGCTAATAGAATTGTGAAGCCCTTTGTATGTTTTAATTTTGTAGACGCCATGAAAAGGAAACACGTAGTACTGTAAGAGATGAAGAAGGGCCGATTTAGAAAGGTAGCTAATAGAATTGTGAAGCCCTTTGTATGTTTTAATTTTGTAGACGCCATGAAAAGGAAACACGTAGTACTGTAAGCGTGTGTAGTATTAAATATACAATAAATAATACGAGTGGGGGCAACGTTGATGTCAGAAAAACCCATCCGCTAGTGGTTATATTGTCAGCCTGATTATGAACTTGGTTGAATCTGAATCATTATCCACCGTTGAAATATTGTATCTCTCTCTTGCTTCTCTCACACAATGCCTCATCATTATGGTCGTCGCTAAGATCGTATATGCATGCCATTGCATTCTCTGCCTTCTCCAGTATTATAGATTTCTTCAATCTGCACGGGGACAAAAACTGCCATTACTCACTGTTGTTCCTCTTTCCTTGTTTCTTAGTTGAATCATAGCGCGTGGAGATGATGAAGACGGGACTCCATATTTCACAAAGCTACTGCTTTCCATGTAGGTATCTGTTGACTCAGAGAATCTATCAAACTTAACGTATGAAAGAATATTTCCCCGTACCCACTCACATACTAAATGCCATGTGTATTATAGCATTGTGTTATACATATACTTAGTCACTGGGAAATTTTATGCCACATAATCTAACAGTGTTTACAAATTGTGAAGCTGTTCCTAGTAAGAGTATAAAATTTTTAAAGAAAAACTTTCGGCGGTCCATACGTATTTTCGAAGATGAAAATTAGTTGGTTGTCAAGCGTCATAACCACCATCAAATCCCACTTTAGTGTGTCTCACACAGCTCTACACGATACGATTTTGACAAAAATTTATTTTTTCTGCAGGTTAGCATACTTAGATTTCTCGAAAATCATAGCCCGCATCCTCAAAAACATGGATTTGTGGTTCTCAATTTCTCAATTCAGATTTTTAGGCATTCAATTTGATCTGGAAGCATGGGAGAATATTTTAGCCAACATTTGAAGTAACTTGTCAATCTCAAATGTAGATTTATAATCTCTTTTGGAATGAACAAAATCCCAAGAAACCTAGCGACAATGTCACGGATAGCTGCCAGAATGCATTCTTAGGCGAAACCTGTTGCGACCATTTTTGTTCGCAAT
>JAHZNF010004372.1:0-44760 GCA_027744215.1 Troglopedetes dispersus
AACGTGTCGGGTGCGGGCGCAACTGGTGCAAGAAAAAAAGCAGTCCTAAAAGGTTCTGATCTGTTGAACCATAAAAAATATCGAGTTAAAAATGAGATGAGAAGAAAAGAAATCATCCGTATCTTTGTGAAACCGGTCCATTCTCCGAGTAACTTCGTCGTTCCCTTTTTTTTATGGAAAATACAAGCACGTATTATCCATACAAGGAAGCGCCATTATTGTCACATTGTCGCATTTTATTAGATTTTCAGGCTTTTCCATATACACGAGAATTACGTGTGCAGTGCCGAGCTGGAGCAAAAATAAAATGGAACGCGGCAGATAGTCACAATAACGGATATATTTTCCTTTATCTTTCTGCTAGTGTCTTTTTGATTATATTGAAGGAATCTTTCTGGGGATATCTCTCTACTCTGCAGAGAATAATATGATTCCTTTCTTACAGGTTCGTTTTTTTCTCTCAAGTCAATACTTCGCTTTTTAAGGAAACGATCAAGAGGAGAAGCAAAAAGCAAGTTGGTATCAAATTTCCTGGCTCTCCTTTGTTCGTAAAAGTGTATTCTTTGCGAAATAATAATAATAATAATAACGTGAGAGGAGGGAGCATTCTGTGGAGTCCTCTTTTGATTCAGGCTCCCCTCCCTTTCGGAGCATCAAGAAGGCTGCTCTTGTTGTTCATATTTATTACGATGGTTTTTAACAGTCTACATCATGATATCATATATCTTTTCCGTAATCAGTCAGTCACAATACCCATCTTGCTGCTACTGACAATCCCAGCGTAATTTTTTTGCAAGATATATATTATACTACAATAATGTATAATAAATACACATGAGTGCCTACTTCGTGTAAATATTTATTACCTGAAAGGTCTGTCCAAAATGGACAAAAAAAACGTTATGTATATAACACACCAATGTTGATACTAGGAATGGACACATGACAAAAAAGGGTCATATATCGTATTACTGTGAATTGTGTGAATAAAAAGAAGTGTATTTAGAAAAAAATAAAATGTGAACAATAACAAAACACGGAGGGTGATTTGTGACGAATCTCAACGTGAATCTCAATATCTCGTCTTCTTATCTATCTGGAGACGCATAATAATAAGAATATGAAATGAACCTGATTATTTTTCTCTCTCAAAAGTTCCTTTTTTGGCAACTTGCTCCTTGCTACTACTTCTAACTACACAATATTATTCTTCTGCCTCCGTGACCGATACTGATGATGTTTAGTAAAGCACGTATAAAAAAGATTGTGAGCAACAGTAGTGGAGGCAGGCTGCAGTGCGAGAGATTTGAGATGAGAAGGAGAATATTCTTCTCAAGTTTCTCCATCTTCCCTATCTCTGATCATGATCTTCATGTTTTTTTGGCTATCCATATCAACAACAAAAAAAAACCGAAGCATGCTGTGGTGTAAAGCTGAGTAGAGAGAGAGAGTGGGCAGCCTTTTGACCTCTCCTTCGTCTTTCTCACGTTGGCACGTGGACAACAATATTTTGAAAAGGTGGTCAATGATTAATATAGTTCGTAGTACTCTCTCATCATAATCTATCGACCATCTATCTCTGAAAAAAAAACACTCCTTCTCATTTCCAACACAATTGCAAAATAATAAAAATCCAATATTGAGAAAAAATACTAAGAGCTGCAATGGGCATGCCCGGAGATGATATATACCAATAGTCAATTTATTATATAAACATGTGCACGCGGAGTCTTCATTAGAGTGTCAATTCTTCTCAAACAAAGGGCAGGGCTGATGCAAGCAGTTATTATTCAATCATAAAAAATCCACCATAGTTGTATTTATTAGCCACTTGGAAAAAAATATAATAAATACTCTGGTGAGTGTCCGAAATGGAAAAATTGGTTTTCAAAAACTGAGAGAAGTAAATTCCACACCCGAAAGGAGCGGAGTGTTTACGTGGAGATGAGAATGGTCACGAACTTTGGAGGGTAAATGGAGTTTTTAAATACCCGATGAGTTACTATTGTTCATTGATTAAAATGTGTGAGTGTGCGTGCGCTTTTACTAAAAGAATTTTTTTTCTCTGTAGATATTCTTAGAAATGTTCATGGCTCATGTAGGCTTGCTACTACTATACTATAGGTCCCATCTATTTAGCGAGGGTAGAGAAGAGAACACAACAAAAGAATTCATTATTATAAGAATGAATTTTCTAACTACTTGCGAAGCGGTTTTTTGTAGCATCCTTCTTGATTTATCAAGTAGCCAGCTAGTATGTGTGTAGTACACACTGTATACCAGCATTTTCGCAACTTTCCTTTTCACACAAAAGTTACGCACAATATTTCATGTGAGAATCGTGAACTCTAGGGTGGACCAGCTAAGTAGGCTTGCATTGCAGCACGGGCAAGCTAGGGAGAAAAACTTGTATGGAGTTTTCCACTTTGGAAGCTTTATTAATTACTCACTTCGTATCACCAGGTACTTTATTTAGCAGAGAGAATACTGGGTTGATAGTTAGCACTTGGTTATCAATGACTCCATGCTGGTCTGTCTACCTCGAATGTGATATGCCAAGTCAAACATTATGAATTGTATTATTAAGTACAAAGTTTTCGCACTAAAATTACAATTGGCTTGCTGGGTTTTATTCTGAACAGAATTTTGGAAGCCCTTCTGGCATGAAGATTACACTTGAGCCAAATATGGATTACCATTGATTGGCAATCAACACTTGTGCGAAAAGTATGTATGCTTTTAATAATACGAATATAATGAGAACAATGGAATAAAAATAAAAGAAGCATGTGATGGGAAACTCTTCTGCGTTTTTGGTGAACGAATAAATTTTTATTTTTTTTGCACTAGTGAGCTACTCCAAACAACAAATCACCACTTCATTAATTACCACGTTTCCTTGTTGAATGATTTACCATAAATTAATACCCAGACAACACTCTCTGGGTATTCTGCTAACTACATAATAATTGAGTTTCGTCATTTTGTTTGCTAAACGACCCATTAAAAAAATATTTTAAAGGTGGATCATAAAAGTGGAATATGCTGGGCATTCAAATAAATTGTACAATTCATCTCCTGACCACATGCCAAAATAGGTGAACATAATTCAATATAAGAGTGCTTAACAACCACAACTATTAATTATTGAACATCTAACATAACACAGTTGGATATGATGTATCTTTTGTGTGCAAAGGCATTGAATGTCCGTCTGCCTGTCACCACGACATCTCAAAGGAATTTCAAATTCGATTTTATACAGATTTTAAGCAGGAACTAGTTCACGAGCAAACGTACATGGTTTTCGTTCAGTAATTCAGACGCAAGTCGAAAATAAGCCCGCAATACTCAGAAACGAAACGTTAGTTTAATCTATACTGACTGACACACCTTTGGGAAACCTTTCATTACTCCAGGTCCCTCTTGAATGTCCCTCATATTGATGAGATGGTGGGTTTATTGTACCGGCATTAAGTGCGTCTTCACAACAGCAGAGTTTATGGTTCAATACATTTCTACACCTAGCCTTGCTAGGTTTATTGGAACTTTCTGACAATTTTATGTTTCATGCACACAACCATACTAATTGGGTGTGTACCAACGTACTTCATAAAATCCGGAGAAGAAAACGTATTGATTAGTTTGAGTATTTCAGCAATCAGTGCGGCTGAACTACATGATAACTGTTATCCTTGTTTCATCTCCCGCTCCCAACATGGTCATCATCATCTTTTATTTGCAGTAACTCTCCATACACAATCCTTTTTTTTACTATCTGTGCAGATAATAAAATTAAGATGGGTTATTGCCAAAGTAAACTGATGGCAATACTGTAATGCCTTTATTATTGCGATCAACCATCATCAATACTTATTGTGTTTTTTTTCTTGGCACGGGTAACCCTCGTTTGGGGCAAAGTTAGTAAGCAAAGATTTTTTTTCAGGTTTTTATTATTGTTTCGTAAATGTGTTTCTTGTTCAATTTTTGCATCCGTTCCTGATTACACTCACACACACAATTTATTAGACAAACGTGCACCCAGACACAGAGAAAGAGAATGAAGTAAAACGCCCTGATGTAATTTCAAACAGCTGGAAATGTTTTGAATGAAATGCTATTTTCCATTGGCTCGGGGACAAAACGTGCCAGAAGAATATGTAAATGATTGGAGGAAGAATGCAGGAACGGAAGAAAAGAGCTTCCTATCACCATGATTATCTGAAGGAAGTAGACGGCATTTTATGTTGAAACTAAGAACATAAAAAAAAGTTTCTGCATTGATCCTGACTTTTTTGTGACGTCACGATTTTCATAGAGAGAGAGAAAGAAATGATGACAATGCACACAAGTTCGTTTTATTGCAATGCTTTTTTTCCTTCATTTTGAGCGTGCAAAGTTCACACATGTTGGGAATAACACAAATTTCATGTTATTGCCATGTTGTTAATTTGGAGAAAAGACCACCCAAGCAGGAGATAAGAAAATGAAAGAAAGGGGAGGGGAAGTGCAACAAAAAAAATCTGTATGTAGGATACGCATACACGAACCAACACCAATTAGTTTAAAATGTGTCTAATATGTAAAACGCATTGGAGGACGACTTTAGCAGGCCAAAATTGTATTTCATTTACATTTCATTTTCATTCCGCGCCAGCCAAAAAATGCCAAGTGGAAGAGTTGAATAACTTTATTAAATAAAATGATAAGGATCAAGTGTCTTATTAAGGCTTACATAATGAATCTCTTTTAACGTAGTCCGCCTGATCTTCCATGTGTGTAAAATAGAAGTGGACATCGCATCGCCAAACTCTTTTAAGGCGAACTCCGTAGTACATACTTGCAAGGGTGAATAATATGCACTCAAATTAAATGAATGAAATTATTTCCAGCAAGCGTGAATGATGCGTGCAGCACACGCTCCTGTGTGCCATCCCGGAAACTTCGAAACAAATGAATCATCATAAAATAGGGTAAACTTTAAGCACACATTTTTTTTCCTACGCATGATAATAACATGTGAAGTTGGCTCCTAAATTCCAGGAAAATATATATCTATGTAATTAAGTTTACAAGCACACACGTACTCGCAGCAACGCGAACACTTGGCTGCTTCTCGAGTTTCCGGGAAAAGGCTCTACCATCCTCCTCATTTCATTACATAACAAGCATCTGTAGAGTTCATTAATTAACTGTTTGCAGCGGTAGCTCTAAACTTTCACTATTAATTTCCATAAAACGAGTAAACCTAGCAATCTCCTAGTTTACGCGGGATACCTACATTTTTATCTCTATTAATTATCAAGCTTCAATTTCCTTGTTGCTAATTTTCTCGAAAACTAAATTGACGAAAAAAAAATGCAGATCCTAAATAGATTATTGCGAACAGCAACTTGTGCAGAGTAAACGTACTCTTTTAAGAGTTCACAATCCCAAAAAAAACCTTAGTCTCATCTCCTCACACAAGCTTTCATCTTGTTTATTTATTTTTGGGCCATCCGAAAGCTGACAGAAGCTTTTAGGCAATATGCAAAAAAAAAAACAAGAAGGTAGCAACTGATGGTTCAAATTACTGGAAATAATGAACACATATGTACATATAGATACATTACTCCACACTAACTATCAACCATTTCCTCTCAAACACATTTTCCCCTGTCCATGCTAAATACCAAGAAAATAGTGGCAGGAAGTAAAAAAAGCAGCCTTCTATCTAATATGCTGCTCTTGTGTACAGAAACATTAGAACTTGACAGGAACAACTGAACCTGAAGTAAATCTCACAAGTAAACCTTTCGTTTGATATAAGTTTGAGGAAGGTACTCATTCCCGGTGAGGAAACGAGTAAATAGCACAGTTCTGAAGTTCTGAGGATAAAGCACCTCACCTCCCCGATCAACTACATAATATTGGTATTACCATGTGCGCTGCTATTATTACCATATCTACCATAATACTTATGTACAGCATGCGTTTCTTCACTCGCCGAGTCTTTATTTTGCGCTGCCACATGTGTCTGTATTTTATCGGTGAGTGTACAAAGGTCTACCTTGCGTTTCTTCCATCCTAAAAAAGAAACCACACATACCACACTTTGTTCGATCTGTATTGCGGACAAATAATGCAGGTTTACCTATCTCTCCACCGTATCTCAAGATATATATTTTTTCCTTTTCCTTCCTTTTTCTCTCCGCCGTGGACTTTTTTTCCTCTGACAAAACATCCTCTTTCTTGGTGGAATCTTGTACTCTGGTTTTGTTTGAAGTGGTTTGTTGCTGTCTCCTCCTCGCTCACTTACCCATCCACTTGTCTTACTTTTCTTGTCGAGTTGTTGTGATGCTGTGGAAATCCTGAAATGAGTATTTGCACGAACCATCGACTGAATTGGTAAATTAACGATATTCTGCCTTAAGCCAAGTTATTCGTTTTTTTTCTTTGTGTGTCTCTTCAATCCTTCTTTTCTCCGATGCGATGGCAGTATGAGCATAGTGCCTCTTTAAGGGAGATCCAAGTTCATTGTACTCATAAAAACAGCAAATCACACATAACATGTTGATGGCAATCGTCAATAAAATTAGGGTGGTGCTGTTTTTTTTTCATTTAACTTTTTTTTCTCTTCGCTGTGAGATCAGTCAGCTTTTTTTTTTTTAAAAAAAGAACTAACTTCGTGTTACCAAGCATGGCACACACGGAGAGAGACATCTTGAATGGAATGGAGCATTGTTGGTTGCTCCTGACTGAGAGATGGGATGTGAGTTGGTATTTTGTATGGCAACAATTGTGGCTTTCTTGAAGAAGTATAAAAAACGGTTTGATTAGGAATGACACATGTTTAGTTGACTGCTGATACCTCGGAGGGAGGCCTAAGCAAACAGTTACGCAACCATAAATCACCCCAACGAGCATGATCGTACATTCCGTGAGCACAGAAGAGTTTCATCAGTCCTGCCAACTTGCTATAAAAAAATTGTACAATTAACAAATCTCCGAAAATGACATGTGTGTATAATGCTTAAAGAGAATATTTTTGCACAGGGCAGAACGAAATCCTTTTTTTGCACTTTCCTGCAATTACAGTTTTAAACAGCGACCATGGTTGCACTAATGTGTCACGCTATATTACAGTAATAATTTGCTCACGCAGTCACTCTTTCCCACCGTTAATATTAGATTCTACAGTCGGTTTTCTTAAAAAAATATTAGCATCATTCATGGAGCAATTTCACGGTAAGAAAATGAGGTATTGGTTTGTCCTTATTTTTTTACTTATCACAATGAAACAATAAAGATTAGAAACGGTTACTTAATATGCTCAGCTAAGACGAGTCTCGAAGATTATACTCACCAATTTCATGAACTCCTCCCTTACCCAATTCGATTTTTATGACAGGAAAATTTCCGTCTGCAGCAGCAATTTTTTTAGTTATGGGCAGACACCGAAAATGTCCTTTTTTTCCCTCTCGTTTGCTCAACGAACCAAGAAGCACTTTTTTATTTCGCACAAAGCCTCATAAATTTTTGTGATGCTTGTCCATATTTTTATGTGTGTGTGAGCAAGCGTAATTTGAACCTGTCAACTCAAATTTTAATAACAGCTCGGTGAAAACGCCTGAAATAAAAATGGGCTCCCAATTATTCAAATGAGCACTTTATGAGTATTTGTAGCTGAATGAGTGTGCCTCAACCCATAAAATTTTTTTTAAATAGAAAAACATAATTCACGAATGACAAAATACCCAGATGGTTTCTTTGCACATGCATCGCTACCAATGAAATGAGCCGTGTGATAAGATATAAACGGTTTGACAGGGATTGGGACGGGAACTGCTGAAGAAACAGACGTGCACTTTTTTAAAAGAAAAAAATATTACCTATACTTAAGAGGAAAATTACAATGGAAGGATTGGAGTAATAAACAGAAAAAATTCAGGGTCCCTCCTCTTTCCTGAGACCAAACTAGCAAAAAAATAAATTCCTGTGGAGAGGGTAACTGTGAGATTTATGCATGATCACTACATGTTTTTTTGTTAAAACTGCCCTGCTTGTCGTGCTTCATTGATGGGAGTGATTCGGCGATTCCACCTGACTCCCAAATAGTACACTCAAGAATATATATTTAAATTTTCAATGAGCATTTTGCAGAAAACAATGGGCAATGAAAATGACCAAACAAGTTATCACTTGCATGCTACTTACCTTCCCTCTATTTAACTAAAATATGGCAAGAAAAAAATAGCAGCAATAATATAATGCAATAATAAAACCTGGGATAAGTTTTTGAGTATTTCTATGTGTGCATATTTATATGTAAGTTTATAAGTTGATTTGTGCCACTATTACTGACTGAGTGAATCGACACTCTGAACATGTAATAAAATCAGTGAATGGACCATTCGGGATAATGAAGTTGGTTTAGATAACATCAAACATAAAAATCAGCATGAGTCATACATTACATTAAACAGTGAAACAAAAAAATCTTTCATTGCTCTCCATTCTGCTTTTTGTCTTGTCTCTCAAGCCTTTTCATTCATTCAGAGATTCAAACTGATGCGCACGATGATGATGATCATGATTACGATCACGCTGCCATGCCGTAATAATAGTGTGCAATTATCATGCACTTTACAGCTGCAAGGAAAAAACCAGCTTTGCACTCCAATCTTTTTTTCAAATAGTTTGTGTATATTCGCAGAAAAAGCTGGTTTATGCTGTTTAAAAAAAACGAGAATAGTGTATATGTACACCAGATAAATTTAAAATAAATCATGTAAAGTGACGCAATAATTTAATTATGAAACTACTCTAAACAACAAGCCCAACCTTTTGTGCTTCTCTCTGGCTGCAGAATGTTAGGTTTAAAATAATAAAAATGAAGAAACTTCCTATTGTCATTCAATGTTTATTGTTTTGTATTTTGTGGAGTTGGACGCTGTGTGGTCAACAAAGATAAGAGATCGCGATAGAGACTTCACTGCGAACTTACCTGTAACAGTGGAAATGTGGTTGAGCTGAGCAGGGAATGAGTGGTCAGAAAAAAAAAGAATTAAAATTACGATCATGGGGTTGTCATTCTTGTGGTCACAGTGATAAACTTAACAGATCATGATTTTGCGCATATTATTATATAAAACATTAGTGTGCAATGGCTACATTGTTGTTCTCCTCTGAAAACGAAACCATCTTTAGTTTCTCTTCGTAATATTCCCTTTAATCATTTGTGCTAATCGAATTTTTGCACAATTATGCATGCAGCCAGATTTGAATCGAAAAGTTGTGGGTACAAAAAAATATGTAATTGTCCACATTATCATTTTGCAATAATCTTCTCCATTGGTATAAATTTTTTCCCCTTTTTTTCAGTCGTGTTTCCGTGTTATTATTGCGAATTTGTAAAAAAAAATCTCTTCACTTATATTTTTATTACGCTGTGCACATCCGTTTATGGAATTTTTCTGCACATATTTTATGCTCCTTAGTGCGCGTTCCTGGGGAGCACAGAATTCCCTTTTGTTGTCATCATGACTCCAAAAAAAATATATGCCTAAAGTGTGAGAAACGTTCGAAGCATCTCTCTGGCATCAATTAATTGCAATTTTATAGGTTTCTGCAACGCCCACAGCAATTCGAGTGCTCACCACATCACACCGCCGTATTGCATGAGAGCTCTAATGACGACATTCCTATTTTCTTGAAGGGGACACTCATCATTTTGTGTTGTGCCACTACGAAAAAAAAACATTTTCAATGATGCTATGTTTTCTCACACTAATGTAATGTTTCGCTGTCGGCAATCAGTGCGCAGCCATTGTTTACTGTGAAGTGAAACGCTAGGATAAAACATATATATTTTTTAGGAAACCTCGGGCACTTAAGAGAACTTGTCTGGTTCCGTTACAAGAGTCAGTTTACATTTTCGGTCGTTAAGAAATCCTCCGGACTCTAATGCTGTTTTTCTACTTGTTTGTATTGGTGTTAACAAAATTAACAGCTCTGCAGGAAGGGAGCGTGAGCGCGGTTACTTTTTCTGCATAAACTACCGAGCAAAAAAAATATATATCTACTGTGAAGCCAGACAACAAAAAAAACATGGAAAATCTCAGTTGCAGCTGACACCACGCACAGAACACAAAGCAACTAATTTTTTTTCTTCTAAGCGAGAGCATGCCATGCCAGAAAGTTTTTTGGCAGGGAATGTAGCCTCTAGAAAAGGTAAATCATTTTTATGAATGGTAATACTATGCTTTTTCCTCTTGTTTAACTGTTTCACTCCGCCTGGCTTTAAACAAAGTAAAGGAGAAAGGAAAAGTAAGACGAAGTATGCTACTTCGTGAAACGCAAGAGAGTAGAGGGAGTGAGGAGATCACGAGAGGAGTGGAGTTACCAAGTTGGCAGCAGATGTTCCAGCCAGCCAAAAACAGAGTGAAGTTCTTAGCTTGGCTGGACTTTGTCCTGGCAATGAAAATAAAAGTTTCAATTTTAAAGAAAGAAACTTTTCTTTTCTTGTGTTATCCTGCACTCTACCTTATCATCATCTAGAGAGGTGTCCTTTAAGGAACTGGGCAGTACCTGCCAGATTATCTACGTATGCGAAAAATATTAAGATTCATTTTTTTATTGTCCCACCGTCTAAATTATATTTACATATAATGTTATGTGATGGTCAAACATATGTATATGCGCATTCAAGGTCACAGTTTATTCCAATCCTAAATATTTCCTCCCAGAAAACAATCTGCCCCAACATTAACCGAATTAGCATAAGAAAATTGTGTACACGTAACAGGAAATTTAAGCCCGTGGACTGCCTGCATGGTTTCTTGTTGTTAAAAGTGTAATGGTTAAACATGAATGTATATGCAAAACCCTTAAATTGGCCTCTACAAATTCAGTGGATCATTTGCAAATTCCGCATGACAAGTCATAACACACTAATTCTTACATTACTTCCACTTTCTATTAAATATTTGACGTCCATTTGTTATAACGCAAATTGCGTCAGGAATAAGGATTTTTTGAAACGCATATTTTAACCTCATCAGCGTCTTCTGGACTGAATACTTAATACAGAATTATAAACAAAATTAAGAATGGGTTTTGCCTTCAGAAAAAGAATAATTAAATGTCAACGTTTCCGCGTATTTATTTTGAAATTGCGCAAATGCATGCTCAAATGAAATATTACTTCATGTGAAATATCACCACGTTAAAAGAATGAGTAATAATGATTAACCTTTTGAGTCGCTTATCATTCACTCAATGTATGTTTAAACAATCGACAGAGGTATTAAACTTACGCGGACTTGTTGAATGCAATATTTATTAAATGCGACACGTATTCACATTTAATTCTCCACCATATTCACTCCCGACTCACCTTTTGCATGTAAAAATTCCCCTGAAATAAGAGAAAAAACATTTAATTTCAAAAGATATGTATGTGCGCATAATGAATAAATCGAAATTCATTTCGCCTTTGCTAATTATATTTTAACCAGAAGTGAGAGTGCATGAGAAACGGAGTGAAAAAGAACAATGAATTACAAAGTAAGTCTACTCATTTATGAATCTCTGTTCCTTTTATATTCTCTTGCTTTACCCTTTTAAATGCTAATGTGTAGAAATGCCATTTATGCAAATCCTAGAATTGGGTGAAATGCGACCATAATTTTTTTCTTCTCAAAAAGCAAATCAGGAAGGCTTCATTACTTTCTTAACCACTCACGTGCTTTCTAACTTTATTTCCTATTGTTTAGTATAAAGATGAGATGCGAGTTTTTTTGCATACAAGCACGAAATTCCATTTCAATTTTTATTATTTCATTTTGAGCGCATTTATTTAATCAGGTATCACATTCCACCATATTTAGCAAGGTAAATAAAAAATGGTACCGTGTTCACAAAATGGGTAATAATAACAAAAAAAATAATAGAGTGTGAGCGATAAGCAATATATAGTGTGCATAGTAGAGATATTATGATGATGATGTGGTGAAGCATGTTGAGTGATGCAAATGTCATGCAAACTTGGAGCAACATGTGATGTTTCCTCAGGACAAAAAAACAATAAAAGAACCATGATGTGATGATCATCTCTTTGATAAAATACGAAACACTCAATAATCTTGCCACACATAAAAACTGCTAAAAGCATAATAATATGCTTTTTTAACAAAAAAAAACGATAGAGGATTTGCCTTGTTATTTGTATGCATGACAGTTGGCATTTCGTGAGTTGGAGCGAAATTAAATGGAAGGATTAAATTTTGACCAAAACTTTTCGTAACATGGACAAAAGTGCATTCTATCAATATGTAACATAAGGCCAATAATTACAAGTTACGAAAGAGAGAAAAAACATGAAACTAAATTCCTCAGCTTTGTGGATTTTCTGTAGTTACTTTGTAATCTCTCAAATGCTTGGAACGGAAGGAAATCTGTGTACAAATTTACACTGCCACTAGCCCATTAGAGAGACATGTACAATATTTACAAATATGGTCTGTACATTTTCGAGAATTTGATTAATGTGACTTTCCTAACCCTTTCGACAAATTAGCTAATTAAATTTCCATAAATAACTGTAATTACCAAGAAATGTTTAAAAAGGAATGTAACACATTGAGATGATGAAACTTTACTTCATACAAAAGCATTTTTGCTGAGTTCAGCTAACGTGTGTGCACAAAATGTTTCCTCCGACCTTTGCTCGTGAGATCAACATGTTAACGTTGATGATGCCAGAGGAACCTCATTGTTGTCTGAGGTTCACCCCTTCCTACATCCCCTGTAAATGGAGCTTATCGAGTGAATCAAGAAATGGTCATTATTCACAGCAGAAAATATTTTTTTGTAAGAAGCGATTTTAATTACATCTTTCTTGAGTCACCTTTTCACTCACGTAATCCATTTTAATGGGAAAAATGAATTGAAATTATATCAGAGGCAAAACTCTCACGAAAAAATGTTTAAAAATGTACAATTTTTATAGCCTTTACCGTCACGTCAGTCAATCTTATTTTTGTTTTTTTTTCTATGCTTCAGAAAAGATAATATTTAACAGGACTCTTTCTTCCGGATACTTTTTTTCAGCTACACTCCGTTTCTTTTGTGTTATCATAGGTCATCGAAACATCAAACCATGGCAATTTTCTTTCCTTTTTTTTTTAAAAAAAGTTATTACAAAAATAAGGAAAAAAATTAGATTTGCCAAAAGAAATTTATATTTTTACATTTTCTGAGGACAAATCAGTGTCCTTCTCGTTACGGCCATAATTTGCTGCAATTTTTTTCCTGACCATCTTCACCCAACCTTACATATGCAAAAACGAAAAGTTTTTTTTATAAGTACATAAATTAAATTATTTTTAATGTGACGTTAAGAGTGGTTATCCACCACATTACTCGCCACACTACATTTTTGTATCAGGTACAAAAAAACAATCCTCTCTCACTAACATTTTAATTACGACGGGTGAACTTGCATCTGGCATTTTTTTTAGGAAAACGACAGTCTTTTTCTTTTAGTTACACTGCAGTGATTCGTAAAGACAAGCAGGAGACCCGTTTTCCCTTTTCAGTTTTTTATATGGTGTTCTTTGTCAGGTCCCAGGAATTCTGACAATGTTTCCTTGTTACTGTAATTTGTACCCATTTGTTTATCTCACACCACCAGAAAAAAAAGTAAAAATGAGAAGAAACAAATAACCTGAGCATGAGAAAAAATTAAATAAGATGTGTAGATTAAAGGATGTACAGTTGGCTTTTTTTCTGCGTTGTTGAGCGAGAAGAAGGGCAGAGGAAGTTTAGAATCCATAATCTGTAGTCAGCATATGAAATAATAAAATTCACTTTCATTGGACCATTTTCATAAATAAAAAAAAGTGAAGGACCCCCGCGGAGGATTTCTGACTGCAAATTATGCTAACTGTTTCTAAAAAAATTTCTAATGGTAGAAATAGAACTTTAATGAGTAGTTCTTGGTACACTGCACATTGTTCTCAAGTGAGATATACAATTATGGAAGGAACTTTGTCAAATGATATTTCCTTTAGTAAAGAAGTATTAATATGAAAAATATTATGTGCAGTCTATAGTATTTAAATTGGAAAGGAGGCGGGGTTCGATAAGAATAGTTGCTCATCAAAAAAATTATCAGAGAGAAAAGACTTTGGCTGAAAGTAACAACTTGATTTGGCAAATGAAAGTGTCTGTTTTAAAAGTCATGGTAATATGCATAATTGTGCAATCATTATGTATCAAAGGGAAGATGACTTATAAAGTTGAGAAAAAGGAGAGAGAGAGAGAGATGCTTTAAAAAAGTGGTGATGATGATGATATGCACGGCTCAGGGGATGACGTCGATGGTGACAATCATGTTGATGAGAATGTCTTCTTCGAGTCAAGATTGAGGCGCTGCCCTTATGAAAGTTTTGTAATTTAGAGTTAAATAGCTATCGACCTGTCCTCCTTGTCACCATCGAAAATGTGAGCGTGTGTAAATGAATATTAAATGAGTAGTCATGCCTGGGTCCTCAAAAAAACTTCTCTTTTTACAGGCATCATAATAATACGTAATGGAATTGTTTGTCAGGTGCGCATTATAAAAAAAATTAAAGACGAATGTATAAGGATTCGGATAACTGTGAACAAATGAATGAGTAGGATTTGCTCCGTTGCACTTTTTCTTAATAGAGATAAGAAAAAAGAAAAAGTGAGTAAGAGTTGCTTGCACTTGTGAAGGAAATTAAATGACTTTGACTCTCTGGGAGAGTTCCGTTCACGATTTAAGTCTTTTTCCTCCGTTGCAGTACTTTCATAATGGAAAAATCTAGCACTCCTGGTGCAAAAAATTAATTAAACTCTTTCTGCTTAGGCAACATATTTTTTTTGTATTTTTCATGGACGGACTAACAAACCTACTGACAAAGTAATCACATAAAATTTGACTGGTGTGGGGTGTTCAGTTCAAAATAAAAAAGTGAAGTACAGCATGAGAGGATATGCAAGGATGAAGAAAATCGTGCGTGTTCATTAAATGGGTTTCTTTCTTGGAATATTTTTTTCTAGATACTTTCCTTAATTGAATCGTCAGCCATCAATTCGCCTGCTTTTCTTTCTCTTCGATTTTTCAGCTCTTGATCACTTCTCTGAAGAAGAAGTGGTAGTGGATCTCGTGGATTATGTTAAACACTAGCAAGTTAGCTTCGACAGTTTTTTTTTGGCGGAAGGAAGAGGTGAGCTTTTCCTACCCAGTAATGAAAACATTATCATATACCTAAAAAGCCAGGCTCATCAAGAAGATTGCGGAATAAAGAGCATCATGATTTTCTGACAATATTTTCCTCACTTTTTAATTTACTCTCATGGATATGGATAATGTAGGGAAAAGCCACGAGAGCATGTGTGCGAACCGCCAACACTATCCTATATATTTTTATGTATATTTCAGAATGTATATGTATAATTTAAAAATGTGGTGGAAGTGTGGTAATCTTATAGTCTTCATGATCACGATCATCATCACTATTATCTTTTCTCTCTCCTTTTTTGCTCGCTGTGTGTGAGAAGAGAGAAAAAAAACACAACAGCCATCACAGATGAGGAACATCTGCAGAAAATTGTTTCATTCACCACACGTAAGAGAGAAGTATCACCTTTTTTTATTTCATGCCCCACGAAGAACTCGGAGAGTGAGCGGAAAAAAATAGGGCTTGCATATATAAACCATATAATTCTCCGCTCTTAGCGAATCGAGCATTTAATCAACTCCAAGACGAAGAAGAAGAGACCTCCAGGGAGTCTCGAGGAGCTGGATGACTGCTCCCATACATAATATTTCCCAAGACACGCATTAAATAACTATGAAATGTCTTCTTGCTACACACTTCACACATTACACCAACATCATCAGCAGACGTGGATCCACTTGGAATAGAAAGTAAAATAGGGTTAAGCTCTCTCCGTGTTAAAAAATATTTTATGTTACTTCCTCCCCATCAAGTTATGATATGCACCGTTTTTTTTGGGTAAAAGTAAGATTATCCATATCCACAACGTGTACATTCTTATGCTACAAAAACTTTTTTATTATTATTTGTTATTGTCGTCGTGTGTTCAAAAAGTGGTATAGGCTTTTAGGCTCGTATCATAATGTTTTTTTTATATATGTGTGAACTTATTTGTCAGTTTTCTTTCCCCGTCTCTTACTAATAATCTGTCTGCCAAGCTTGAAGCTCGCTATGTTCGTGATAGCGAGTTTTTTTCTCTCTTGCACAGTCGTTTAGTATGCATGCACACTACAGACACACATTTTCGCTAGTTTTCTTTTTTCAAAGGAATAAAAAAGCCTTGGTACATAATATCACACGTGATACATGACGCTGAATAAAAGTGGATTTTAAAGGGGAAGTCCCAAGTGGATCCACGTATGCCTGCCAATGCAAAGAATTAAAGTGAAGCAGAGAGTGTTTTCGTATTGGATGTTGTGTAATAATAAAAAAAAATATGCTTGCGGGTGTCATGGCAAGTGTCATCTCTTAGTTGGGACTCTCGAGGATCATGTCATTTGACCCTGAGACACGTTGAATGAATGGGCGTTCTGACTGAGTGGAGCGTTAGTTACGAGCTCTCCTCTACTCTTGAGAGAACCGACGGGCAGGAAAATTATGATAGAGATGGCAAAATGAATTTCCATAAAGCTTCTTCTCCACTGTCACCAGTCTCATCGACGAGGATATGTAGTAGGAGTCCTAAAGCTGTCAGTGCCTTGAGAAAAGACTTAAAAAATATTTTAAATGTAGTACACTATGTACTTCAACTATAACATAACTCATCTCATCTCAGTCACACATCTATGAAGTGTCTTTTTCAGAATAAAACTGAAGATTATGTATACCGAATTCATTAGCGCGCTCCTCCAACCAAGCCTCCCAAATTTCAGAGGATCTCACTGAGAGTACACAACACATTATTCATACACATACCGACGGGAAAGAGGAAGAAAACCGCCTTGTGTCAATACAACGCTGAGCCGAACAAGGGCTCTTCTTCCATTTTCCCGAGAAATTTGCATATTAATATTCATTTCGGAGTGGTGCGAAAATGGATCCTGAGACTTGGCGGTGTACGTGTCGGATAAAAAGTTTTGTTCAATTTCTGCATCATGAAAATGAAGCCTTCAGAGGAAAAAAAATATATTTCACCAAAAGCAAAATGCCTCGACTACAGCTCCAGCTTTGTAATTTCATTACTATGATGATGACGATGATGGTACTGACACTGGTGGGAAAATTGATTGGATGTTCGTGTGTCAAAGCATGAAAAGTAGTTTTGTGTGTTCACCAAAATGCTCATGTTTTTGGGTGAGTTTTATAGGAAATATGTAACCCATGAATAGTGTTTTTGGAGATAATGAATAACAATGGAATAGCACTATCACTTCTTCCCTGGTGCCTAGGCTTTTTTTTCATCCTTGAAAAAAATATATATAGTGCAGATCATATCTGTTGAGCGTCAGATGAGATAGAAATAATAAAAATGATGAGAGGAGTATCATGACGGGATCTTCAATTTGAGCGACAGTCTTGGAATCCTACCCTAATTTTTGACAGTTGTACCGACGCAAATGAAGATGGACATTTGTGACATGATATATTTATGATGATCATCATTGAAAATTATGCCCCACTCTATAAAATATTTCTTTCGCAGGCTGTGCATCCCACATGCAACAAACAGAATGGAATAGGAGGGAGCAGATTTCTTGATTTTTTTATTATTTGCGAGTCTATAAAAGAGTAAAATAGACGAGCTTTGATGGTGCTATGACGAGATTGGTCTTCAAAAAAAATAAGCTTGCTCACTGCCCACACATATTGGATGAGGATAGCATGAAAAAAAATATTACATAAAATGTATGTCATTTGGATGTGCTGACTGACACGTATTTATTATATTTATGTGTGTATTTGAATACACACCCAATTTATCATGGAAAGGCTCCTTTTTCAACATTTTTTTTTGCACGCAGGCTACCTACGATAACCTCGTATACACCTCTGAATCACATTTTGAATGCGCACAAGTGAGGTAATAAAACATTCGAAATGAGAAAATGAATCCAAGAATGTCTCTTTAAATAGTTGTGCTCAGAGTGCAATAATTATTACATTACCCTTCCATTATGCTCATCACAGTATTCACACCTCTTTTTAAATGTCTTCATCTTCAGTGGAGTGTGGTCACATTCACTTAACGACAATATTGTTCTCGCGAGAGAGAAAAAACAGCTCTGCTGTGACAAGTAAAAAAATTTAGAGGGAAGTTTTCATTGTTGCTTTGTTGAATGCAGGTTTATGTGCCACACACTCCGCGCGTCATCCCAAAATTTCACCCACGCAGCAACCACATCTTTTAATAAAAATTATTAACTTACTCAACCGTATTTTATGTTTTTTTCTTGCAGACACCTTATTAATTCCAATTTGATGTACATACCAAGAGGCATCCTCATCTCATCAGTCATCATTAACCAGGTAACTGGATGGACTGGATGAATGTATGAAGAAAAAAAGGAGGGCAGAACAAAACAATGCCAATAATTTGGAGCACATATTGGACAATCGTCTAATATGGTGAGTGTGTATATTTTTTAAAAATGTATTGTGTGTCACATCTCTCTCAGATTTTTATCTTGCAATGCCTAAGCCTTTTCGTACTTTTACGAGTTCTCCATTTAAAGCCAGCTCTCGTTTTTTTGTCATCACAACTGACAATGAAAAATGACAACGTTTATTATGCTGATAGACATCACAGCTCAAATTTCCTTTGAGTGTTTGAGCACTTTATTAAGAAAGAAGAAAAAGACATTATCTGACGAAGTCCCTTAACAAAGTGGTCATGCTCTACTAATTTCTTTTTTAGAAAAAGAAAAAAAACATGTATAAAAAGACACTGAAGTCATCAAGGAAGAAAAAGATTTTTTTCTTACAAAAATATATATATAATATTATTAATTCAATGTGCGAGTACCCACGCCTTGACTAAAATGCATTTTTATTTACTCTTTCATGACTCTGGTCAATTTAAAAAAAACCTGGTGAACTTGGCCTACAACTTAGGCAAAATATAAAAAAAATGCCAACGTTGATAATTACATTGTTCTGTAATTAACTGGAAGTAAATGGCCTGTACATGTATGGTCGCGTGTATTGACGAAGGGAAAAAATATTTGTTGAAAAAAAAATTGCTCATTACGTCAACAATCAAGCTCTTGTGATAACAACAACGTTCGGTCGTCGACATCAATCTCGTGATAGTTAGCACAAAATAATTTTTTCTCTCAGGATTCATAAAAAGACACAAAAGATGAAATATGACTTTTTACGCAGCTCGTCAAGATAAATCTTCAAGCCTCAAAACTGCCTACGCACCATGTCATCACACACACACACATAGCACACATCATCATCATCATCATTGTAGTAGTAGCCAGTGAATGCAAATGCATTTTCATGTGACCCTCGCATCCACATCAAAAATTGTCTTGAAAAAACCAACATGATTTTATCATTATAGAAAATATGAAGCCAAAGACTTTAAAGAAGCATCATTGATCCTCCTTTTTTTATTTTGAAATGAGCGCATTGAAATGTCGCTGCTCCTTTGGTACACACATCACAGCAGCAGCAGCAGCAGCAGCAGCAGCAGCAGCAGTGATGTTGCAGTAGTTTGTTAGTTTTTTTTATTGAAAGGTTCAAAAACAAATTATCATTTAAGGAGCGACTAAAATTAAGCTTCCCAATATAGCCACACAAGATAAAACTATCCTTCGATTTTTTTTACATTTGCTACTACACTTACTCACTGCAACACACATTAGAAGGAGCCGATAATAACAATATTTTTTCCTTAACTAACTTTATCCTTCTCATCTTCATCATCATCATCATCGCGATTATATTATCGAGTAGTTTTATCAGACGGCATTCAGAAAGGGACAAGCAGGCATTCTCAACTTTTTGGCAGTGATTACCCTCTGTGTTGTGTAAGACAGGCATTGATGATTTTTTTTCCTCCTCATTCTATCTGAGTCACTGCTCACCAACAATAACCAAAAAGTAAAGATATCAAACGAAGACGACGAAGGAAAAAAAACATAATTTCAACGTGCAGGGTTAGCCGGCGCTACCCCCAGCATAATAAATAAGTAGCTGCGACCGACAGAAAAGAGTTGAGATGATGATGATTATTATTAGTCACTTCTATTGAAACTGTTGAATAGAATAAGTAATAAGGCGCTTTCCTTTCTTCCTTTTGATGCTCACTATATTCAGATGTGTCGACGTGAGGATGATGATGTGATCCTCTTGTCGGAATACGCTTCCGCCGCCGCTCGCTACATTCAACACACAATATTTTTTTTTCTCGTTCAATTTTCCATCTCCTTTTCTAAGTTCATACCCGATGGAAAATGTTGTGTGTGGTGTTATCTACCTAATATCTGTTGTCGACCGAAGCGCTTGAACATGCTTTAATATTTAAGCTGCTTTTGTTGTGTGTCTCTTCTTCTCCTCCTCTGACTCCTCTGACTGGGGAAACGGTGCGTGCATGCTAAAACTGTAATTGGTATTTAGCAGAGTCTGCCTACCTTTTTTTTATCTGCTACTTCCAATCCAACTCCACCGACAACCACTAACTCCAACAAACCAGCCAGAAAAAAAAACTTTTTTTTTTATTCTGATGCTCCTATAATCCGAGCTCTGCGGAGTATTACTTCATGGCAGTACAATTTTCTGTGTTTTTTTTTTCTGAGAATGTCAACATTTTTTTTGCGTATTTGGAGTGTAGATGTGCTAACCATGTATGTTTGTGCATACCAATTAATGGCAAGAAGGGAAATGAGTACAATTTTCTGTTTTTTTTCTGAGAATGTCAACATTTTTTTTGCGTATTTGGAGTGTAGATGTGCTAACCATGTATGTTTGTGCATACCAATTAATGGCAAGAAGGGAAATGCACATTGCGAAGAAGATTGTTGCCGATACCTATGTAATCACTGGCTGCAGCAAGGTGTTTTATATTTCAGACACATAAGCAATCCCCTGGTCTTTGTCTGCCGGAGAGTTTAATTCTTATGTGGAAATTAGCTCGTGTTGTGGCTATCTGATTTGGCTGCTGCAGAAAAAAAAAGTACATGTTCAAACCATAAATAAGTGTATAAGCCTAATAGACGCAACAAATATCTGTTCAATCGGAATAAAAAAGGAATGAAAGTCTAATTCATCGTTATAAAAATATATACGAGTCTATAAAAGAGGGGGATGATGTCTGGTACTATGTGGAATTTTCTTGGTTGTTTGTTTTGCTGTATGCAAATATTGGTGAACTCGGGCTGCCGAAAATAGGAGAAGCTTTGTTTTGTGAGCGAGGAAAATAGTGAGAGGGAAAAGAGCAGGAAATAAATCGACTTGAGTTGTTTGTTGTTTATTAGCACGGAGACAAGAGAAAAGAGCTATCTTTATGGAGCTTCGCAGACACTTTGTTTTCTATACTTTTTTGGATGATGTGATCCATTCTGCTGAACTTTTTCCTGCCCTCTTGCTTGCTCCTCTCGTCAGTAAATTTAGTCTCCATCCTGGTTTGTTAGTTGGACGCAGCAGCACAGATAAATTCCCTATATTAAAGCTGGTCTCGAAGAGTGAAATGGCACTTATTTTATGCATAATATACTAGTGTAACGACGTATGTGTGTGTGTGTGTGGATGAATGTGTAGCATTCATCCCCATTGTCATCATTATGGTCGTCTCTGGCGGAGGATTTATTGTTTTGGACCTTTATCTAGTTTTTGAGACTGACTCAAAAAAAATCTGCATATTAGATACAGAGACAGAGGATCAAAGCAACTGTGTGGAATGGTGGAGAATTCATGGATCAATGCGTAATATATGTGGGTATATAAAATATATATTTATACAAATTAGAACGGTTGAATTGTGCCGTTTGTTGTTATTGCTGCTTCAACATTGTTGCAAAAGTGGCCTGGCGTGGTGTCGCATTTAACATATTATATAGAAAGAGCAAAGTCTCCGACCAAATAAATAAATAAAGCATTGTTGATTTGTTGCAAGATCATCCTCATCCTGATCATCAACATCAGAGGATCCATTGACCATAGTAAGTAGTAGTTATCCTGAATAGGGTGATGAGATGGGTTGGGCAGGGCTGGGTTTCTTTTTCAGAGACTCTTTCGCTCTTTCAAAAAAAAAACCGATAAGTCATTTGATAATGTTATGTGGANTCAACATCAGAGGATCCATTGACCATAGTAAGTAGTAGTTATCCTGAATAGGGTGATGAGATGGGTTGGGCAGGGCTGGGTTTCTTTTTCAGAGACTCTTTCGCTCTTTCAAAAAAAAAACCGATAAGTCATTTGATAATGTTATGTGGAAACGATTTCCTATGTCCGCTTTTTTTATTATTGTTCTCTTACAACATAAATCCCATTACTGATTTAATGTATTACAACATGTGTAAACCTGTGTTCACTACAAATGAGAACTGTGAGCCACTCAAATCATAGACGTACGCACTGCTGTAATGGAGACATGCGTGAAAGGTGCTTCTCTATCTAAACAGCCAGTATTATCACTGATGCCTAAATGTTCCTCTAAAAATTTCTCTCTCTTGCTTGTCTGCCGCCAACACGCAATAATATTCCTACTCCTATAAACTCTAAATTATCGGAACACGCCAAACCATAGTTACATTCTGGTGGGTAAACTATATCTATTGCTGCATAGTAGTAGGGAGTTTTTTCAAACAAATATATATGATATCATTACGAGGAGTAGTCGCGCAGTCTAATGGTAATATTCATAAAAAATCTTGTTTTTTTTTGTCCGCTTCACATACGTTTTATGTCGTTTCTGGCACATGTGCTTTTGTATGAATTCAGTCATGCTATTTTTCTTCGTTTTCCATCTTAGTCTGCATTGAATGTGTTTGTAGCGGACACATATAGGATGAATGAAAGAAAAAAATGGCAAGTTCCGCATTGATGACTCTGCTGATTACTCCTGGTGAAGATAAGTATCAAAACACAGGACGAAGTTGCAGTTAGCTAATCGGCGACAAAATGCAGTGAAAAAAAAGTTGCACTTTTACAGTTACCACCGTTCGTACAGGCATTGATGTGCACCGGCTGATATGATGAACCTCATTGATTGTGATGATTACGTAGTTTTTTTTTTATTTGATGCGCGGAAAATATATACGTTTTCAACTTTGCATATGTCTAATGTTAAGTATGTTTGCAAACCTAACTTGCGCAAAAATTGCTCAATGGTGTAATAAAAGGGTAGAGTTTGAGGTATACAAGCTCTATTTTTAAACTCGCCTCACTAAAATAAATTAGATGGCCATTATAGCCAGTGTAAGAAGAACAATGGCTGAGGCAAAGCTTCACAAAAAACTGACAAGCAAAAGGAACCAACAAAGCACATGACGCAATTCAAACAAAACTTTCAAGGAAAGAAAAAAAAAACATTTTTTTTCGCAAAAGAATCCTAAAGCAACAAAGGAACGGTACATCAAGGAGATAATTTTATGTTTGTTTGAGTTTCAGCTTATTTCAACCATGTGAGTTCCTTTAAACGGAGCCACGTTATTATAAAATTATATGACAGTTCCATGAAGCAAAACGTGCGCTTTTTTATTTTGTCCACAGTATCACTATATATACTTCCCCAGACAAAAATTACTATATACAATTACATATTTTACACACACACTATTAAATTAAGTGTTTTACAATGACGACGAAGGTAGTTCCTACTTTTTTTTACTCAAACTGCCATTTAAATGTTTAAAGCTTACTCCAAGGTTTTACACTATATTTACTACGTAAGGTTGGCTGTTGCTTTTTTTTAAAAAAAAGAAAAGTTTTTTTTAACAATGATACGCCACCGGCACAGTTGTAAAATGCTTGAGGAAGATCTCCTCCTTCAAAATGGAAACAAGCGTGGAAAACTAGTGACAATAAGGATGATGACAGTGGTTAGTGGTTTCTATTTTGGTTGCACCTCTCCTTTCCTTTCCTTGTGTCTTTTCACTCCGTCCAACACATAACTATCTGGTGCCACACCACAACAACAAAGAAGTGTCTACCAAAATATTTTTCGGCTCTGCACATCACATCCCAGTAAAGGAAGAAGACATATTTTTTTTTCAAGAAAAATTTTTACTTCCTTTTCTAATTCAGTCACGAAATAAACTTACAATGAGGACGACGTATGTTACGTGCGCGAAAAAAAAAAACTGAAAAAAAAGAAGGAGTGGAGCGTTATCATCATCATTAACTTTACAATTTATAATGCATATAAAAATCCTGTAGTTGCTCAAGCAACTGAGGAAAAGGAACACGGGAACCGTTTTCATTTCGTACCATAACATTTTATGCGGATTGTTACTTCTTCGCTCCGAAGAAAAAAGGAGCGTCAGTAGGACGACACACTAAAAAAGTTTGCTTGATATACTTTCTTTTTTTTCTCTTGGTCTCCTCCTCCTCCTCCTGTTCTCTCTCTGTTTTGTGGTTCAAACTCCATGAAAATTGCAACGTCGTTGTCATTTGTTATGGTCTCATAGCTATTCACAACTTCCCTTTTTGTAGCCAAAAAAAATATAATAAACTCGGAGATTCCTTCAGTTTCTTTCTAGTATTTTTTTCTTTGGTTAATTTCTTATACCACGAGGCAACCAACCAGCCATATAAATAACTGCACGCATAACGTTATTATTACCTTGTTGCAAATGGCGATGACCAAGAGTCAAAAGAATTCCTTTATTTTCGCAAAAAAGTCCTCTATCTTCGGAGACTCGACGATGGGTCATGTTGTAATGACGATTATGATCATTGTCATGTTGCATTTTGCTCGTAAATGAAGTGGTTTATTACAAAGTTTTTTTTGTTAAATGGCCATTTCTTGCCAAGTTCATCATTTCTGATGAGACACATGTATTTTCTTGAGCTTTTCCTCTTTTGTTGTTCAACCCTGTTGTGTGTAATTCGATTTTTTTTCATTCTTTATAAAAATATATATATATTTTTCTGCTGGGCAGCCCATTTTCTTTCTGTTGTGCTAAAGACAAAAGCACACGCTGTGAGAGCATCATTTCTCTGGGTTGTGCTTGAATGCACAAAGAAGATGTGCCTCGTGGGGATTCTTTCTTTTTTTTCTATTTATAATGCGACCATCATCGTCATCAATTTCTTGAGACGTTTAAAAATAGACGTACCCTTGTGGCGGGCCATGCTAATGTATTTTTATAATCTGCACAGATATAAAGAAAAATTGTAGACGGTTGTGTGTCTAAAGATTGTTCGAGTGGACGCGCATCCAACAATAATTATTTATTTATGCATGTAATATTGTGAATAACAATGTGTGTGTGTGTATAAATAAGCACTTTTTCATTTCTCCTTTTGTATGATGTGCTGGGTAAATGATAGGCTGTCGCGAAATCTGAGTTGGCAATTACAATGAGCCACAATTACAAACGATAATTTTTCGTGATAGAGTCATCAATTAAAAAGTGAGCCCTTAGGTGAAAGTGGTGGAGTGGCAAAAAAAATAACAACAACAACTGGTCTCTCTTTTTTTCTTTAAAAAAATAGAGAGGTTGTCTCATTGAAAATCAGAAATGAGATTGTTTTCCGCTGAATGAAGTGCATTTGACGAGAGTGTTTTTTTTTCTTCTTCGAAGAAACCAATCGAAGTGAGCCTTAATTAATACAAAGAATATTTAAGTGAGGACGCTGTTGTAACTAAATGTTTCCTTCAGTGGCCATCAACAATGAAATACTATATAATCCAAAATGTAATGGATTTTATCCCTGGGCTGTTGAAGCAAGCCTTAAAAGAGCTTGATTATCTTCTCAAAAAGTGCATTTAATTCTTCCGTGTATTGATGCTCTGTCAAGGCGAGCAAAAGCCAATCAGGAAATGCATGGTTCCTCTTAAACTTTTATTTGGACACGGTGTCGCTGAAACAAGAATTCCTAAGTTTATACCAAACCACAAGTCTGAGGTAATGAGAGCCTTGGTTAGATCGAATAATAGCCAGTTCTGTGACACTTATGATGAGGCCGACACAATGCCACGTATGAAATATGAGCTTAGTTGGATACATAATACTCTGCTTGTAATACAATCCATATTGGTTGCGTCATGAAAGTAATTCCTTGAACATAGCAAAATGGTTCAAAATGAAAACAGCAGCCTGCAAGAAATTTATTTTCAAACTTTTAACATTTTTGCCAGATTCTTTTTGAAGGAACATTTACACTCTTCCGAAAACTATGAAAAGCTCTGAGCTTTGCTTTATAATCTACCCTGATGGGGGTTCACAATAAAAAAATTAATTCAGCCTTGACCAAATCAACCTGATGAATTTCTATCAAGGGTCTCCTGCAGCACGAGTCAATTGTAGTTGTGCTAAACAATCAAAAACTACTAACATTGATGCAACCTCGCAGCCTCCGGCGCATATAATAATGGTACTTGCAACAGTATAAACGGACAACGAACACCGTGTTCACGGCGATGTTGGTGGTGGTGGCTGTAATTTTTTTTACGTTTCTATTCAATCACTGAAAATGATGTGTACTTGAATTGTTATGTTGTTACGGTACGTTGTTGTTATTTGTGGAGCGATGAATCAACGTACTATGATGTACATAATATTATTTATCCTCTTATCAACTTGCTGGTATTATTTATGATTTAAGTAATAACTAGATGAAGTACATCAATTGCCAGCTTGTCGCTTTTGATTTGATCAGTTTACTCTTGTTCTCGCTTCTTTTTGGTTATGTAAAGACATAAAAAAGTGCACATGATAATATTGTCCTTTTGTGTTGATAACTATGTATAGATTTTTTTTTCTTCCATGTTGTTAGTATCATGTTCAGCATAACAATAATATATCAAAACCATGCCAGCGGAACCGAGCAACATTATAAGAAACATAATAACATAACATGTGAGTAGAAAACTACATAATAAAACGTACGCTTGTGCGTTTTTTTATAGCCCAGAGTTAAGACTTCATTCGAGCCAGTGTCGCGCTCCATTAATATTCTACTACCTTCACACTTCATTTAACTTTTTTTTTTTGAAATCCTTGCAGTATTTCATTTCACACTTGCAATAAATATATATTTTTGTTAGGGCTGCCAACTAAAAAAAAATTGTACATCAAAGTAGAAAAAAATACATATCATCATTACTTGTTATCACCACCATTATCAACGTCATCAGTGTAAAAAAGAGTTAGAAACGAAAATTTTATTTTCCTCCATTTTCATATATTTAGATTTACTCTTCAGCTACTAATTATCGACCATATTTACGCATTCACAGTTAAGCCCTCCAATAAAATTCTTGCCATTAAAGAATCACTAGAAAGAGATGCAAAAACGAAACAACTCTGAGAGGAGGAGCGGTTGTGCCGTGAAGTGTGTTTCTGCGAGATATCATTGTAGAAGCAACAACACCACCACTTTGTCTGGCTGAACTGACCTAAAGCAACTCGCGCAAGATAGTTTATGTGAGTATAAATATTCTCGTGGAAAAGAACCACCATAACCACATGGACTAATGCATGTATACGAGAACGACATGTTACCTCCTCCCCATAAATCAATGAGTTTTGCCTAGCATGTAGTATGATTATATAAACACATTATTCCCGATACACAAGGTACTAATATGTTTATTTATTCGCATTTCTATCATAACACGCAATATCAGCCAAGCAAAACTTTTGCTGACAAATTCTAGCAAAAAAAAGTTATGTTCGATTTGAGCCAGTGATTTATACATTTGTGGGGCTCCTCTTCCCATCCACACGAGATTTTCCAATCATATCAGCAAAAATACAGCAACGTCCGAAACGATGAGCAGCTGCTGCAGCAAAGAAAGAGCAGCACAGCAGCTGAAATATAAAAAAAATGAAAATGATGAATAATATTAAAAAAGCATTTGTCTGACTCATCTATGGAAGCAGTAAATAAAATATGTTTACACAAGTAATCAATACATCAGCACGGAAATTGAAATTTGAGAAGAGAAGACCACCACCATCATCACCATCATGATTTCATCCTTTCATTATTCTTCTTCTCCCTCACTCAATATTGCACTTGAATATTTTGAGAGGAGAAAAAGGAAGATATATTTACATATGTTTACGTTATTACTACTACAAGTTCTGATATTTCTTTATCGACGTTATCTTGACGATGATCATCTGAAAATCTGTTGAGATGACTTTCATCATCGCACCATCATCACCACTACTGCCGCTCAAAATTGTTAGCAAATAGGAAGAAGGCCGAGCAGACAGAATTAATTTTTTTAACTGTTGTATTGATGTAGCCGTACTATACAAAACAGGAGGCAGATTTTAATCAATTTTCCGCAAGCACGTGAAAAAAAAGTAGATTTTCCTTAACCCGTTGTCTGTCCACTCAGAACACTTACCTCTTCTTCTTAAAAAAACCATAAAATATGCAAAGTGTGTTTCGTTGCTAATGTTTACATTACACCATCACCACAAATCTCTTCTACATTATTATGCATGCGTAATCATCATCAAAGAGAAGTTACTTCTGGCAAGAAGTGGTGGTTTGAGCCTATTCTTGTCTCGTTTTTTTATTTCTAAGCATTTCAAGTGATGTAACATGATTATTTCATTAGCATATATTTTGATTTTGGCCTAGGCTAAAAAAAACATATATATAGACAAGGTCCTTCATTCTCATTTTTGTTGAATAAGATAAATAAATAATGGATATAAAAAGGCCAAGAAAACATCCGTTAAGCCATTAAAGCATGATATGCAAGTATAGTAATGGCTTTTTTTCGTACCTACAGGGATGAGAACATAAGATGTGCAATGTTTCATTATAATTATGACAATGGAGCGTCTCTTTTCTTTCCCTTCATAAATAATGCAAAATTTGCATGGATTATCTTTTTTCTAAATACAAGCAAAATTATATAATATTCAGGTAGTATTTTATTGGTTATATGATGAGAGCAGGGAATTACCGGTGCACATGAGTAATAGATTTTTTTGTCGTCGTATTAATGAATATTAGTCAGCACACAGGTTGCTTTTTAACAGGCTTCACAAAAGAAAATTGGCAAAGATGAAGAAAGCTTGTTCAAAAGAAAGATTGGATGATTGGGTAAGTGAGTGAGTTGAGTAGAAAAAAAATCATGATGAAACTTCTTTCTCTTCGTATTTTTTCGAACACACACATAGGCACATGTATATGAGAATACTGGCGGAATAGAAAAGTGAGGAAAAAAATAAGGAACAATAAAACTATTATTATAAACGATATATAAATTTCGAAGTGTTAAAGAAGTGTCCATATCTCGAACACCGGCAGTGAGCATGATCACCACATTCACAAAAAGAAGAAAAAAATCACTATCACCATCTTCTTTTCTTTCATGTTCTCTTATGTAATCTTTTCTTGTTGTTGTTGTTGTAGGCCAATTTTTTAAAACTGCTCACACGCAAAACTCCTTCAAGTGGCCAGTTTATTATTATCTGTTTATTGCATGTGTGTGTGCAAGCAAGTGCGCATGTATCTTTTCAAGGAGGGAGGTAATCCGAGATTACGTTTTTTGCGTTTCATCCTTTCAAGAGGGTACGTCTTTAATGGATTTTTTTTCTGTTTCCTCTTTGCAAAAAAAAACGAGACACACACATACACACACTCAAATTTGCATGCTCACTTGTAAAAAAAAGGAAGATAACCATGTTGAAAACAGTTTTTTTTCTGAAAGCTGTCAGTACCACTACTCGGATTGTTACGGGTTGGCTCAAGAAGTAAAAAAAATGTATGTGTGCATTGTGGTCTCTCTCTCTCTCTTGCAGTTACACTTTACATGTGTCCATCATTTTGAGCGCAAAAAAAGAATTGAAATTCACTTAGTTAGTTGTTATTACTATTATTATTAAGTAAGCAGGAGCATTTCGAATGGTCATCAGACACAGCGTTCAACGAGGAATACCACACTGCATCTCTCGAGGCTTTAAGCATTGTCTCAAGAACCGTTAGGAAGTGGACGTGAAGAAGACGAAAGGTATTTTTTTTCCTGTGACTTAACCACCACCACCGCCACCACCAACCACACCACACAGACCAGGAAAAAGTAATCATGCTCGCTCCCTCTCCCTCCTCTGCCGCTGTGGTGGCAGTGTAAGCAAGCTACATAATATTCTCTTTTTTTTCGTAACAGGTAGTTACGCGAAAAGAAAAAGAGTTTTTAACGTTTTATGATTAAGTTGGACTTGCTCCCTCAGCCTGTATGATTATTACCCATCCTCCTATTAACAAAAGCAGACGCACAGAGGATCTTAATCGTCATCATTGCACACAAGGCAGTAAACGGGCGAGGAAGCTTTTCTCAAAAAAATATATCAACTCTCTGAAAAAATGAGCCTGAAGCTGTTTAGTGTGGCGACTGCTGCAGTGCATTTCTTTCTGTTCCTCTTTTTTTCTCTTCTCTCTGGTGATAAACAATGAATGATGGTGTGGTAGGTTGGTATTAGCCTCATCGTTCGTGGTCGTTGTAGCTGTTGTTGTTGGCGCTGCCGTTGATGATCATCATGGTTATAATAATGACGTTGTTGTGCATGATTCTCTCAGTGTTTTTTTATTCTAGATTTTTTTAAACCAGGGAGCTTATTAAATGTGCTTTAAAAAAATCAGCATCTTATCCCTGGTATTATCAGCAGAAGCATTTAATAATACTGTTGATATAACAAGAGTGGAATTTATAGCCACCGGTAGTGAGGGCTTCCGTAGGCAAATATTTTCACAAATGTGCTGCACGTATAATTACCTATTATGAGGGGAAAAAAGAGCAAAAAAAATATGTGTGCGAGATAAAATGTAATAAAATGTAATGGTTTACTTGCTACATGGATTGTTTCTTTTATTCTTGATGAATGAGCCATTTTGCGAATTAATTTTTTTTTGCTGGTGCCGTATAATGATTCCATTTTCGATTGTCTGGCAGAAAATGTGTGCGAGTGTGTTAAGTCATTTTTAATTATTCATTCTTTTGTGCTTTTTACAAGACGATCTTGAGCGGCGATAGTGTGCCTAATTCAATAATAAAAAATTCACAGGGATTTCTTCTTGTAAATACCCTTGTGTGCATATATGTATGTATATCTATTATATATATATTTTTTAAAAAAAATATGTAGGTTGGTTCAGTCCTTACGTAAGAGGGAAAGTTGTCTGCTCCTCGTTATTATTATGATTACACCATTCTTTATTAAGAATGCTGTGGTCGGATGAAAAATCGTTAAGAACGGGGAGCACATTTTTGTTCGCCACGTTAGGCATACTAAAAGAAATATGCGCAAGTGACATTTGAAAATATGGTGTGCGTGGAGCTATTCTTAACTTGGATGAAACCCATTTTCACACTGATTTGCTATGGTTCCGTCTTGTTGTGCTGCCACAAGCCCTTTTACAATTCATAAATCATTTGGTGAAGCCAGTCAGCAACGGCGAGTCAACAATGAACAATTAAATTACCACAACAACTATACGCAATAGGACACAAACACAGCTAAACATAGAAACGTTAGTGATGACACGTTCAGTTGTGGTTTCCCTATTATTGATGCACAGCACACACTTTACGAATTCATGCTTTTTTATTCTTCCTTTTTTGAGAGAAAAAAACTTCCTTCTTTTTCCGCACTGAATATCCGCCCATCTTCAACAATATTTTTTTTGTGCTGTTGTGTTATTATTACCACACAGAAAAAGTGTAATTGTCTTGGCAAATTTTTGGGGATGATGATGAGCCTGTCATTTTTTTCAGTTCATGCTTTTTTTTTGTAGAAAAAAATGTGCGAAAAGTGGTTTTCAGTGTGTTTATTAGGGATGCACATAAACATATGAAAAATTAGCAAAAACTGAAAAATGGGAATCATGTGCGGAAAATAAAAGGCAGCTAAAAATTACTGTCTTGTAGTTATGTATACGTACCTATATATACCTATCTGCGGTGTAGAGTCGCATAAAATTTTCCTCCTTAAGGTTTGCAAATCTTGTAAGGAATTCCTCCTAAAAAATGTTTTCTTTTTGGTGTTGTTGAGAGAGGAATTTTATTTGCAGTCATTAAAATTTGCACTCATCCCCAATTCTTATACTTAACGATGGCAGTTCCTAATAAGAAATAATTTTGTGCCGATTGTTACTGACCACCATAATACATACAAGCTCACGTCAAGTTATCAAAGTATCCAGTGCAGCCGTACAAGTATGATTGTGTGTGTTCCTAGTAATCGCTCCTATTATCACAGCATGAAATGAGCAAATTTAGAGAGATAATCTGGTAGAGTATCTTGCGCTGCTCATACAAATGTAGTCACAGGTCATGTCTGCGGCAAAGTATGAACATGACAAGCATCAATTGAGGTCTTTTCTTTATTTATAAAAAAACACTTGTACCAGAAGAGTAAGGACATTTGTCGCATTTTTTGAGTGGAAAGGGAAGAGGTTCGAAAACACATGCAAAAAAAAAACATTTACATGGTTTGAAGCGCTTTGATGTTACCTCTTCAATCAAAACATGAAGGTATGAAATTGTACCATTATTAAATAGATGGAGAGATAAGATCCGTGTCAAAAATGCAATTGTTCGGAGCGCACAGTGCAGTTTAAAACTCTTCACAGAGATGAAAATGAAGAATGATTCATTCAACCATTGTCTACGATTTCGCTCAATCAATTGTTCATCCTTCCTTTAGTGGAGTCATCACATCCCATCAGACACTAAAAATTCCTTCACGACGACAATCCATCCACTTGTGAAATGTGTACTTACACATGTTCTGCCAGCCAACAACCGCACGGATTGCCTAATGCCGTTTCCTTTTTTTTCATGTATGACAAGAAGACAATTTCATTTTTTCCCTTCGTTTATCATTGCGAGATATTATTACACCTTCTGAGACAGTGGTCGCTTCTATCTAACTGCAACAATAATGATACTGTGCTGCTGAGTTGCATATATATTTATTTATTAATTACATAGCTCCGCGTACTCATTGATTTTAGCCTGCACATGTAATTTTATTCCGCCTGTGAGGAGCTATTTGATAAATAGCATTCAAAGGAACAAGGCAGGTCTTCACAAAATCGAATCTGTTATTTCTATTTTCACTATTTAACATACGTAATGACTTTCAGTTGGTTGAGATTTTTTTTTTCAAAGTGCTGAATTGAATATTAAATGAGTGTGTATATTTACGGTAATTGTATTATTATTAGAATATTATTATTATTATCAGTTGTCTAAAATAATAATAATGAGTGCTACTTAGAAATACATACATACTTTTGTCATGCGCCCTGAATACTTAATTTCTTCTAATGGTTACATAGACACAAGAAAGAAAAAAAATGGCAACGCATTGTGTCGTTTTTTTATTGTGGGTTTATTAAGCTCATAATGACAACGGTGATGATAACAACAATAATAAACAGTTTTTTTTAAAGAAGAAGGATTTCGAGAATGCGACAACAAGAAACGTATAATAATAATGCTACATAATATAGTATGGAATATGGCTCATTGTGTTCCCTTGTTTAAAAACGATTTTCTTCGAATTGTTTAGGAAAAAAAAGAAGGGTGGAATCTTGGAGGAGGAACTCAATCACACAATATCAATTCCTTTTTCAGCAGAAAAAAAATGCAAAAAGGAGAAGAATGAGGAGCACAATTTTGTTGAGCACAATTGGCAACTGTTATCTCCATTTTGCAGAAGAAAATTGGTTGTTACGTTATACTTGATTTAGGTACATCTTTCCTTTTGTTGAAGGAAAAAGTGAATGAGTTTTGATTGAAAGACGCCGCCCCACCGCCTGTCTTCAATGTCCCATTGATGATCATGTCATTGTGAGTTTAGAGAAAAGAGAAGTTTCCTTTGACGAAGGATTACTCCTTCTACTTTGAAGTTGAAATGCTATGTAATTATGTAGAAAAAATGGAGGGAGCTGATCACATGTGTATTATTAATTATCACAGAGAGAAATTATGCATAAATCCGTGGTTCACAATGGGCAAAAAAAATTCAAATACATACACAATTGGTTATGCATGCATAATTTTATTTTTTGCAAAAGCTTTTGCTCGGTTGTATTAGCAAATCCTTTTTTCTTATTATTGTTGCACAATTTTCATCCCCGTTTTGAAAAAAACTTTCTGCAAGTTGTAATTAACCGAGTAATTCATCAGCATCATAAACTATCCTTGTCATATCATATTAAATTTTCAATATCGTTCAAAAACGACATTCAAATTTTTTTTGTTAGCTGGGATGGGGAACCATCAGATGGATAATTATTGAAGTGAGCGAAGTAGAAACATTATGAAGAATTGCACGCATCAATACTAAGGTAATGTCTTTAGCCTTAAAGGAGCGCACCCGATGAAAGAAGTATATGATTTTTACGTCCAATCTGAGCGTAAGTGAACTGTGACAAGGTGAAGTGTATACTCTGATAGATTAATTGCTAATTTCCAATAGATGCTTACATAATGTATTTTAAAATGTCATAAAAAAAAGAAGGTGGATGAATAAAAAAAGAATGCGAGAGGGTTAAAAATATTTAGGTTGGATAGATTACCATTCCCCCATCACTAATTCAAATAAATTGCATCAATAATCACCGCCAGCTATAATAATTTTTTGATGGCACTTTATTTGCATTTACGGGGATCTTGTTAGAGCCGACCTGTGTAATAACTTTTTTATGTCTTATTTTTTTTCAATGGAACAAATACTTATTCTATATTTTGCCGCACTCATTCCTTCACTCATTTCTTCACTGAGTTTGGACAAGAGTATATATTATATAATATTTAAGATTCGCTCATCAATGTTCGGTCCAAAACGTTAATGTCCACATTGTAAGTAAACTACAATTACAGCTCAGGTCTGTGAGGTAATAGGACTTTCATAAAGTATCATATAATGTCTCATCATCGTCATCACCATTATCCTCGTAATCTTTAATATCTGAAGTTCAACGAGAATGCCTCCTGTCATAAATAAATACTCATTTCCATTTCTCGTTCCTAAATCATCAACTCTGCGCATAGTCTGACTGAAACATATTTTTTTTTCATTGACGTGTGGCACAACGAGCATCCCTTCGGCACTATGAAATCGGTTACGTAAACGTAAAGTGTACTACACATCAGAAAAAAATGATTAAATGCTTATGAGTAATTAACTTTTTTTTGGTCGAGTGAGTGAACACACTTTTTGTTCGCTCTTTACCTACAAACTTGGCTTCACAGACACATATATCACCTGCATGCATACCTCTGAGGGGCAATTATTGCCATTTAATATTTTTTTATGCAACCTGTATCTCTATTTCACACACATCTGTATACACATGGCGTACAGCAAACTGTTTATAATTGTTGCTAAAAGGACCCAGAAAATGTTGTGTACAAAATAGTGTTTTTGTCTATTATATTTGGCAGTCTCCTACACTCGTAAACAGAGATAATATTTATTGCTCCGAACATAAAAAGCTATATTGCTCGAAAATTGTCATGAATGATGGTTCATCGTTGCAACAACAGAAAAAAAATGTGCACTTGTGGAGTTGCCATATCTTCGTAAAAGGATTCTCATATTGAGTCACTTCAACATAAGACAAAAAGCACACATATAGAGAACACACTTACTTATAAAATGCACGTGGTGTCCGTGTTTTAACTGTGCACGTCTTTTTTTTGCACACAAGATATTATGCCTTTATATAAATATGCTCTTGTGTAGCAAATGTTAGCATTTAATTATGATGCAATAGCCTGTACTACCAAGGTTGCTTGCTAGCAAAAACCTGTAGCAGTTCTCTTCTGAAGTGCACATAATATGACTAACTCATTCATCGTGTGCGCAAGAGGAGAGCTGAGAAAGACACACTCAACTTTTTGAACAGAATTATAGTAAAGTGTTGGCTGCCTTTTCAACAGCAAAACAAGCGAGCCACTCAACCAAGTCACTGATGCTCATTATTACTAACTAATACAAATATTAAAAATAATAGTGATGGTTAGTGTCAGTGTGAAACACACAAAAGATGAATGACTGGCTACATGGCAATCCCACTTTCCTTAAAAAGATTCTATCATCAATTCTTTTCAGTGAAGACACGTTCACAAGATACTCTGGCATCTGGTTGTCACTGTGGACTGACTTCAAAGAGTCTGTTGAAGATTGTTCATGGTATCGTAAAATGATTATTGGTAGCGAACATAAAGAAGACTATTTTGTCATATATCAAGCCAAAGTGTTGGAAAACGAGTGTTTTATCATTTTAAAATGATCAATTTTATTTCAATCTATAAAATGCTAATGATTTATAATTTATTATAAAAACATTTGACGGTGGTGGTGGTGGTGGTATAATAAAATTTGAAAAATTGAGGATTGCAGATTGCACCAATGAGATAAAAGATTAATTGAAGATAAATCAATTTAGAATGCAGGATTGCAGCCCCGACCAATTAAAATTTTATCTTGCATCCATTCCATATTGTGACCAATTATATTTAGTACAGCAAGGTGGTGTAATTTGAGCTATTAAAATTATTATACTAAAATGCTAAAGATGTACATTACACATCTTAAAAATACTCTTTCAAGTTGAACGTTGCACAATTCGTCTCAACTCCGAAGTTCGATAAGCTCCTCAGCAGCCAAGGAATTGATGCCACGTTTAAAAAATTATCATATGCTGGCCCAGAAGTCGACTTTGACTTCATTTTTTATTTTTGTGGAATTAAGTGACCCCTAACTTTAGTGCAAGTTTTTTTTTAAATAAATGTGCGGGTCAGGCAATGAAATAAATGCTGTGTCGTAATGATGAATAAATAAATGTCGTATATAATCTTTGAAAATAGTTGACCAGAATGATCCTACCTTTTCCACCAGTTAAGAAGCCATAATTTGTGTGCAGTTCTTGAACAGAATTAGATAGGTGTGAAATATGAGTTGACCACAACCTAATGTGGCCTTCTTTTTTAACATGCGTAATTAATAGGAAAACGCTTCATTAGCTTGGTTGCAATGTGGTTTGACCACTACTGCATATTACGACTATTTCCATAATTTCATTAAATTTTCAAGTTTAATTACATTCTTATAATTGTAGCACAAATTGCAACTATACTTTGACATCTTTTTGTGCTGCTCTTGACTAACGATTAGTTATTGACTCATTAAAATCATGGCACTGTCAAATATTTCACCTGGCTAATTGTGCAGGTCTAATTTCCGTTTGTCCATTTCAAAGTGAGCCAGGCGTCCCAAATGTCACAACAAGAGGCATTGCTCATTCTCAGTTATAAAAATCTTTTTTAAAAAATGTACACAAGAAAGTAGCATGGCGCAGAGTAATTCTGAAAAAAAATTTTTTCCTTTGAGAAAACTCGTGATTGCTGGATACTGCATCCTATTTTCATTTAAAGATGAAAATCACTTTTTAATGGACGTTCGGTTCTCCTTGTGTGGCAACATGGATTTGCATAACAGAGAGTCCATTACTAATTGCCTACACGAGTAATTTTGTAGACCACAAACAGTAAACAAATATTATGCCTTTCGGAGCAAGCAGAAACTGAAAGTTCTCTTTTTCTTTCGTTCCCCCATTTAATTCAAATAAGAGAAGCCAACTACAGCTGCATTAAAAAACAGTTAAACTGAGGAAAAAAGGAACATTACTAGCCAAACCGAACACTAATGACAGAATACCCAGATAGCATAGCACACTGAGCTATCTCTCTCCAATCTTGAATGTCGAGAAGCACGTCATGTTTTTCCAGTTTTTCTTCCCGATCCATTAGCCCAAGACTTGAGAATGAAGGTAGAAGGAAAGTGATTTTGATATTTTTCTACCCTTTCCCAAGCATTGAATTTATAAACCAGTTGAAAATTTTAAAGTTCCTTGCAGACAAGTCAAGCAAGCTACACACAATCCAAGCAAGAAGTTTCTTCCAAGAAGAAAGACCAGTGATCTCAAAATGTGTTCGGTTGTCAAGCCTTGAACTCCTTGTAAAACAGACAGTTTGGTCAAGTGGAGTCAAGACAGGTTCTACAAAAACCGTTATCTCAGGGGCTATCCCAAAGTATGCATCCAATCAACAAAACTATGTGCACTGGCAGAGCTCTCTTCACACATGCTAGTTTTCTGATTGCCCACCAACCAAACGTTGGACTTTTTTTTAACCTAGTCGTAAAGCAAGTAGGTATTCACCATAACCTGCAACAACTCAATGAAATCCCTTTTTTTCTCTCTTCGTCTCTTATCTTTTGTACTTTGTAGCATGTTTAGCAGGTTGCAGGCCAGCAGGTGTGAGTATTATCATTGTGTTTGGTTTGAAAATGTTTTGGTACAAAAGCGCAAGCGTTCATCTCTTTCGCTCGGCCATGCCTACATTCCATATTGTATTGCTGATATAATCCTCTTTATTTTTTTTTTTTGCTTTAACATTCACCATTGGATTCGTCTGACGTATCACATGTACAATCACTTGAGTTATCATCTTCATCTTCTTTGGTCGTCGTCCGAAGACTTCTCTAAAAAAAACCGCCCTGCCTAAACAAAAAAAAATGAATTTATGCACCACAGCACCAGATAGATTCTGTGGTGCAGAGATAATATAAATGTAATACTTATAAATAAATGCGCCAGAAAGAAATGGCAATGGCTATTCGTTTTTTTTTGTGTGGCAACACTGATTGTAAATTCAATTCAGATTTTTTTATATATGAACTAAACTGTTGAAGAATGTCAACGTTTGCTTTAAGCACACTAACGAATCTATACGAAAGATTTTTGCACTGCCCAGAAGAGATGAATATTATGACATGTCTAAAAACTTGTAGGGTTGTTGATATGCTCATGTACACTTTTTTTTCAACCTTTTTCAAATAATCTTGATTTAGAGGTAGGGGGCAATAATAATATTATATGCACACACATGTGTGTGAGCAATTTGTAGGTGTGTTTAAATGTTTATAGGGTTGTTTGGACTACAGAGTAGAATTTAAATGGGCTTCCTTGCTCCACCAAATAAAGTTCATGTACGTTTAATGCATCTGGTACGACATTCTAGTAGAAGGAATGATTTGTTCAATCAAACGGAAAAAAATATGTTGCATCTAGTAAATAGAACGATATTCAAATCAACTCTGACTCACATTAGCCATTGTTTGCTAAACAGGCAAAGTCACATTTTTCCATATCGTTTCTTCCATTTCTCGAAAATAAACCATGCATGAATGTATGCGAGTCATCTATATGCATCCATAAATATAAACTTATAGATTGAGATAAGTCAACAAAGTATATGGTAGGAAAAGAACTGGTACAAAATGCTAACTATGAATATGAACTGATTGCGAGTCTTTTAAAAAAATTATTTTTTTTCCTTGTTCGGTATGTATGTGCACAGTGTAGCAATAATGTGAGTCATGTAGCAACCGTTGAACTATATAAAGGAGCACTCTGAACTAGATTCCAAATTCCAATCCACCATCAAGAAATCCTTTCTCTGGATTTTTCTTTAGGAAAACAAATACCTTTGATCCCCTGATTTCTTGTTTTCCTTCGAACAAAAACGGTCTCCTGGAAAATGCAGCGAGTGACGCACAAATGGCTTAACGATTCGTTACCCGTCTTTGTCACATTCTCAACAAAAACAATGCGACAGGTTTTTTCGGAGGACAAAAAAAAGGATAAAATATTGAAGTGAGAGGGAAAGGGCAGAAGCGTAGAAACACGTCTTCTTGGAAGAATAATCTTGGGATTTTTTAGGTGGTTTTAATTGTACAATTGGCATTTCTCTAAACTCAGCTGAGATTAGGGAACCAAATACGTCTCACTCACATTTCCAGTGAACACCATAATGGAGGTTCTTAGAACAAGGAACGTATATTAATGCTCGGGCTTAGGGTTTAAATACTGCTGCTTCAACCGAATAATTTTCGCTCGACTTCCAACAAAAAAAGAGAAAAAAATAAGTATTTTTTATGAATATTGCATTCCGTGCGACACACATAAGGACGCATTTAGTGCACACTTACTTTCCTCACTTTGTGCTTGCTTTGCGACTAAAAGGGAATCTACCGAGAACAAATAAGGCATGACTGACTGGCTCGAGTAAGTTTGAGTTGGCGAGTAAAAAGAGTGAAAACCTTTTTTTCTTTTCTGGGGGAGAAGATCAAGAAAAGCCTGGAAGGGAAGCGAAGTAGTTTTTTTTTCTAAAATAAAAAGAAAGAGGTAGTTTTTTTTTAAATTCGATCGTTATGTGTCGGTGGGTCGTGTGTGCACCTTCATCCATAATATTACGTACGCTTTGAATCGACACACGAACAAAGTTAGATGGATGATGTGATGCCTCAGTTTACACACACTTACGCCAGATGAAACCATATTATTTTCGTGAGTGGGGAAAAAAGGGGAACGATGAGGAAGAAAATCAATCCGAAAATATAAAAAAACATAGTAAAGTGCACAAGAAAAAAAGCGAGTCAGAGGAGTTCATCCACGTTTGAATAAAAATGAGTGCTTGTGTATTGATTGTGTATAGCTGATTCATTGACGAGCAAGGTAGAAGTAATAATAATATGTATTTACATTCCTCAAAAGAATTAGTTTCCAGGGCATTCTTCATTTTTATTCCTGCATATTTTTCCCTCAAATAAATCAAATCACACATGCATACCTAATAATAAACGAACGAGGAACATGTTCCTTTGAAAAAAAGAAGACGAACTACATAATCTTCTCCAATAAACTAATATCCCAACAATTTTTTTTTCCTTTTCTATTTACATTTAAAAAAATACCTTCTCAAATACCACTCTGCTCACTTATTTTGGGATTTCGCGGTATGAAATATAGATAGTCGAGAAATGAAAAAAAAAATATGTTCAGAGAAAAGCAATGCTTTCATTCCGCATGCATTTGAGGAGCTTAAAATATGCATTATATTTTTTCTATCTTCTGCTCAATGTATGCGTTTGAAGTGAATGAGATGCCATGGAACTCAGTGAGTCCTTTTGTTGATCACTCCGATGACGATGATAATGCACCGTCAACATGCAATACACTCTGATATGAAGGGTGCGTTTGATAACTTCCATTAAAGCAGAGAAGAGGAGAACACACAGGCATAACCAAACTCCATATTTTTTACAATATATTCCTCATCAGAGTAGCAGCAGCAGTAACTTTTGTGAAGAGTTCTTGCAGAACAAGTGATGAGGAAAGAAGAATATATGCTTGGATAGCAGACTAGACTTATTGCATTTTTTTTTCTCCTTTTTAACTCTTATTAAAAGCCGGGGGTGTTCATTTCTAATAGGATTCGTTGCCGGGCCTGCTTTTACTTAGAATACACTTTGAGGAAAATATGTATATCGTTATACCTATTTTATAGCGCTCTCGGCAGGATCACACACACACACACACGACTCGTTTTTTTTATACTCCGACGTTGTTAAAGACTATAGTCATTGTCGTCTACATCGCGGGATGATACGAATGCAGTGAAGATAATAATAATAAAAAACCATTTTCAAGCTCTCTTTTTCTCTGTCTATGTGATTGTCTGCAAGTGAGTCGCATGCAAGCAAGGAAGACGTCGTATATAGATTATATAAGCGCGCTGAAATAATGGTTTTCGTTGTGCTTCAGGAAAAAAAAGAAAGATCAGGCGTATGATGAACTGCTCTGGTGTGTGTTGGTTCGGCTGCGCACAGGTTTTCTTTTTAGGTCTATTGTCATAGTGTTTTGATGGGGATGAGCCATGTACGGCCAGAGAGATACTTTGTAATTTTCTTTTTTTTCTCTCCATGAATTGTTGTTACATAAACGACCGAGTAATAATCATATTTTGTAACAAGTGCCATATAAAATGGGAGAGAGAGAGAGAGCCATATTATATAGCATGTGCACACTCACTCAATTTGGGAGGGGTACACCATCAATGAACTCGAGGAATTGTTAGTTAGCCCAGCTTTTATACTTTTAATTCTGATGTGGGATGATGAGGCTGGAATGTTTTTGAGGTTTCATTCCTTCTCCCTTCATTTCACCAAAAGCATTTTGAAATGCTCTATGGAAATTGGTAGAGTTGGTTATATGTATAAGGCTGCCTTTTTGTAAGGTCCCCATTTATTGCTCATCGCACATTTCTTCTCAGATACACGTTGACAGTTGAAAATGGGTTGGAGAAACACTCTCTCAAACAAACACGAAATACACTCGGAGAAGATGAGAGAAGTATTAAGCCAGAGAGTTTAAAGAAGTCTGTCTCTCGACTGGAAACGATTTTGGTCTCCTTTTGTGAAACGGTATTTTGGTGAGCGTGTTTTGAGAAAATATGTCTCCATGTCGTCTTATCTGAAACACGGTTGGATTTTCTGGTGGAAGCTTTTAATGCTGTACAAAGTCTAAGAAGAACTTGAGGAAGATGAAGACGAATAGGAAAAGTCTTGCCTCCTCCGATCTGCATCACAGGCATTTTTTCTAAAAAAAAAAACTGATATTATTATTGCTCCTGCGTGTGACAAGGTATATAAGGAGCGACCTTTTTAAAAATGTATAATATATTTAATGCAGTTTTTTTTCCTTAAAAATTCACACTCATCATTGTGCATTATATATTATCATAGTTCACAAAAGCTTCTAAACATTTTCAACTATATATTATTGCATCTGATATGATGCAAACAAAGTCCAAGGCGAATTAGAGTGGAACGTATAGTAAGTATTCCTGTGACTATTTTGTTGTTTCATTCTGAAAGCAATTCTGAAGGAAATGGATGGATGCTCACAAAGTCACCCTGGCTAACTCGCCCGCATCGCTATAATCGTACTAGTAGAACCTTTTATAATAGTATCACTTCACATATGTGTTAGATTATTATGATAATAATAGTAATCATCATCAGCATCATTGTCGTCCTCCTCATCATTGTTGTAATAACGATCATCACTCTTTGGGTTGGAAAAAATATCTATGTATGTTATGTGCCCCATGAAATATTATTTTTATGGATGATCCTGTCTGCAGTAAGTGCTCTTGTGTTCACATGCATAATTTTTTTTGACAATGCATAAATAACAGCAAGTACTTTTTATCACGCATGGAGTCAGAATTGCTACACACATATATATATATTTTTTTTTCTCGGGATTACATGTGCAGTGTCCGACCGGAGGTATCATTATTTTCTCTCTGCTCTCTGCTCGAACTTTTTTATGTAAATTTCCTTATTCCTAAACAAGGTCATGTAGAGTACACAGAGACTCTGAAGGAGTTGAAAAAATAACACACACATTATTACTATTATTATTATTATTATTATTATTATTATTATTGCACACAGACATTTATATTTCTCCCAGTTTTAATCACAAACGCTCATAAATGTTGTCCACAAGACGAAAAAAATAAGCACAAACATTGCAGTCGACCAAAAAAAGAACGCAGACATTCACAAAGATTTTTTACAGCCACTTTGCATTCAACTCGGATCTGTTCCAGAGACTTTTTTTCATCTTGAAAAAAAAGATGCGTACTAGGGATGGATGCTGGTGTTGGAGTATATATTATTATGCATTTATGAAATGGTGGTTTCATGACTACATCTTTGGCTCTTTTTTTTGCTTTATTCTTCTCCCAGTCGCTTCATGGTGGAAGTAAGGGAATGATATTGACGATGATAATGTTGGAGCATTGGATGTAATATGTACAGTGTTGTTGATGAGGCATACATGCCAAGTGCACATCTTACATAAGCCAACATTCGACAAGGAAATAAGTTTTTGGTCGGTGCGAGGAAGAAGGAGAAGAGGATCCCAGAAGAAAAAAAAGATTTTTTTTTCCATGCTGACTGACTGGAGGTGGTGAAGATGAAGATGGTGGGTGATGCTGTGATGAAGCCGTGTACGAGGAGAAGTTCATGTTTGTGCCATGCTGCTTGGCTCTTCTTGTCTTTGGCTTCTCCCCATATCACTTTATGCCAAAATATGTGGATGGAGAGTAACCATATTCTGAGTGTAATATATCGTCGCTATTCTCCTTGTCTATATAAAAATTACATCCCTTTTCCAAGAGCAATAATGCCGTCGTCCAGAAAAAAGAGAAGGAACCGTCAAGCAAGGGACTTCAGAGTAGAAATCGTAGCCATTCATACATCACTTTAGGAATCACTCGTATATTACTTATCGGAAGAGCAACAGCGATGCGAAATAGGAAATGAAAAGGAGGGTAGAAAACTCTACAAAAAAGCAAGCTAGAAGCATATCTATGCGAAGAAGACGATCAAGTCAGAGAAAGAGAGAGCGCGAGTGAGTGAGTGAGCTGAGTAGATGAACCAACAGAAAACCTCGTTGTGGGAAAGGGAGAGAGAGAGCCAGTTTTTCCGGAGTACATATTTACGGCTCCATCCACCAATATTGGAAATATGAGAACGGCGCACTAGAATATATACATAGGACACTCGAGCAGAGTGCATACAAAGCAATTCGGAAGAGGGCAGACTACACACAACCAACTAGAATCTAGTTAAGCTTACAATTATTATTAGGACTACGAAGTAGTACTATTGTTTTT